>CAJUYH010006755.1:0-19244 GCA_910591685.1 Galerucella tenella
CAGATAACTCAGATTCAGCTCGTGATATCGTAGTTTTGGGAGTTGGAAGACTATATCCATTTTTGATTTGCAAGCAACTGGCGTAGAGGTGACAGCACTTGATGCTGAAATTTCACAGTCTAAATTTTTTTTTGATATTTGAATTTTATTGTTGATAGAATCTACCACGTATCCTTCGGTCACAGTCGAAGATTTTGACGTTTGTAGAAAAAACTATGTTTGCATCTTAGGCGCGACTATTTTTTTTTCTCGGCTGCGCCTCGTTAAAAAAATCAGTTATCGATCACTAAAGTAGCATTTCGCGCACTAGATACAAAAATAACTATTATGTCATACTAGTTCATTATTGTGTTTTTATTGCTCAGTTACCAACTATCTAATGTCGTACTTTATGCTCGTGCGGGCATAAAGTTCACTTTAAGGCCCGCGCGGGCATTAAGTTCACTTTAAGGCCCGCGCGGGCATAAGGAGAAATAATTTTTAATTCAACTTATTTAATAACCATGTCGTGAGCTTCTTCAGACTTTTTTGGCAACAGATTTACAGATGCTTTCTTTGCTTATTCAATAATTTCGTCAGGAATCCAAATCCAAAATCTTCGTTCATTTTGACCTCTAACTTTGACACATATAAAATTTATGATGATATTATGACATTTACGTTTGTCAACATTCACCTATTAATTCAAACCGGATTTTTTAAAACCCTGATTTGTATTGAGATTGGATTGCAATAACGAACTAGTATGACATAAAAGTTTGTATGTACCGCAGGCATAAACAGATGTGTATACCCTCGGGCGATTTACAAACCCTCGGGCAAGAAGCCCTCGGCTTCGTAAGACGTCGCCCTCGGGGCATAAACATCTATTTATACCCTTGGTACATAAATAACTATTTAAATTTGAAATGCGTAATAATGGTATTAAACTATTACTTTTGACATGAATCAATTCTTTTTTCAAGAATATCAATGAAACACACACACACACACTGCATTTCGTTATTAGAATCAATAAAAACATCGGGACTGATCAAGTAGTCGCATTTGAAAATCTGATAAGGTCTCACGTGAATTGTGAGTTTACATAACCACCGCTGGAATCAGATAGCAGTAGACAATTTATTGACAACCGACACGGTTTCAACCAACAAAAAAAAATACACCAATAACAAGTAATACGTCAAAGAGATCCTTATCTTTATAATTATCTATAGACAGCACCAAGTTTAGTTGGGAAGGTGGAATGAATTTCTCCATCAACGCGTTATTACTTACTTTATGAAGGATGTTAAGTGAATGGAAAATAAATCTTTTTTTAAAAATTGAAAGTCCTGAAACTTGCCACAATGATATGATGAAGAAGTATGATCTTTTAAGGGAGAAGTGGGATTCCAGCACCATTACCAGACTTTTAAGGAATGCCATTGAATTATATACAGAAGGCAATAGATGGAACTGAGCAAATGACCAAACACTACGAGCTTTGGAAAAACCCTAAGAAGAAAGTGTGACTAGTTCAAAGGTAACAAAAATATAGTTGTCCGAGGATAGTTAATCAAGAACAACATCGTGACATGACTGCAGGTTCCAGAAAACATGGGTAAAGAAGGGAAGTGAGTAGCGGATGACGGAGCTCTATTGCGGTATCAGCAAAAAAATGTTTTATCGGAAGAACAAGGAAAACTGGAAAACTTCTCCCAACTACTACCAACAGAAAACCTTATGTTTCGCTACTGATTGGATTAGTCTTTCTGAAGATATCAACAAAACATTTTTGGAGTTTCTGAATAAAATTATCAAATTGTTCACCACATCAATGCCTCTCCGCTTCCTTACAGCTTATAATAGCATAAGCAATACGTTGTTTTGAAACTGAGAGAGGCGATTTGAATTTTAGTTTGTCATTTCTGCTGCCTAGTGATTGGTCAGATTGCCACTCGATTAACACAGTCGTTTAGTACCTACAACTGACATTTTCATTCGTTCAATCTACATTAGTACTTTCTTGCATTTATTGTTTATTGTTTTATTTTCAACAAAGTTATATTCCAATCAAGTTAATATCTATTTTGATTATTTATTCCTTTCGATCCAAGCTTGTTTTTCCTTGTTAATAATATAAGATCCCAGTGAAATCTTATTTTTTCATTATTTCAACATCAAGTCTCAAATACATTACAGTACCAAATTATGGTATTTTTCGATATCAAAACTTCTGTTTACTTATAGTTCGTGCTATTCCTAAGCCTCAAATGGAATTCAAGAAAAATTTAAGCATACAATTTTATTGCATTTTCTATATACTTATTTCACTAAAATTATTAACAAATCTTACATAAACTACTGATAACCATTTCTTCTCAATACTGTGATATTTGGCAACTACTTTAGTTCGAAAAGTCTTAATGACCCATTCGGAACACACAGAAGATAAACTTGATGTGACTTTTTGCACTTTAAACACTAGTGGTTAAAGTTACGTTTTGCGAATGTTAACCCCGTGCTTTAGATGCGGTTTTAGAGACGGAAGTAGCAAGAAGTACCAAGTGTCAAAAAAACGTTTCTTTGGTCATAAGTATTCTGAGGCACGAGTAGAGCAAATCGGAACGAGTTCCTTATGAAACGAGTAACTAAAGATGTTTTTGACACAAGGTGTTCACTATGATTTTTCTACTCTCGCAGGAAAAGAAAATAGTTATTTACGTAATTAGTGGGATATGGACCTATTAATGCACGCATGTGAAGCTTGCAGGACGAGGCCGTAGGCCGAGTCTGGTAATCACCTAATTGAAAATGCAACTTCCAGTGTTATTTTAAATATTTAATTCTTATATGCAGGGGAGCTTGGGACACTCAAAAAATCCCCAAAGAATGTGAAAATAATCTTATATTGCCAATACATATAAAAGGGGATCAAACACTGTGCAATAATTATAGACCAATATGTTTAGCCCAAACCCAGCTTTAAAATATATACGAGCATATTAAATATCCGATTAAGAAGTCATATAGAAGAAAAATTGAAAGAGGAACAAGCAGCTTTCAGACCAGGTAGGCAAGCAAATGATAATATATACATTTTAAGAAGACTGATTGATAATACAATTGAAGCGGGAGAAGAAATGTATTTAACATTTATAGACTTGAAGGCAGCTTTTGATACAGTAGAAAGGGAAAAAATTTGGGAGGTATTGGAAGACTTAGAAGTACCGAAAGCTCTAATTAATATAATTAAAAGCACATACAAGACTGTCAAATTAAGAGTGCAGAAAGGAGGTCGAAGATCGGAAGAGTTTTCAATGAAAAAAGGTATAAAAGAAGGTGATAGCTTAAGCCCTCTGTTGTTTGTTATTATTATGGACAAAATAGTGAAGGAAATAAAAAGACAAGGAGGAAATCTGGACACGATAATAGGGTACAGGAACATGGTATCGATCAGACTAAGTAACCTACTATACGCAGATTATATCATACTTATATCAAAATCGAGAAATAAAATGCAGAAACTAATTAACTTACTAGCAAGAGAAATAGAAAAGAAAAAAACGACAATAAATACAGAGAAAACCAAAGTAATGATAGTAAATGAAAAACAGGGGAATAATTACGAGGAATTGAAATGAAATCACAAAACATTAGAAAGAGTAACAACCTATAACTACCTAGGAAGTATTTTAATGAGAGATGGAAAAATAGACGCAGAACTTAATAACAGAGCAAATAAATCAACAAGATTATATTGCTACATCACTACATTGATATGAATACAAAGATGGAAATATACAACAAAATTACAGTACCAACTATAACTCATGCCAATGAGAACTGGGTACTGCAGAAAAAGCATGAAACAAAAATAAATGCAATGGAAATGAAATATTTAAGAAGAATGGCAGGAAAAACGAAATGGGACAAAGTAAGGAAGGAAGAAATCAGAAGCATAACTAATCAAGACCCAATAATATCAAATATCAAAAAGAAACAACTGAACTGGTTTGGCCACCTAGTAAGAATGAAGCAAGATAGAATAGCGAGAAAAGTAATGGAAATGGGAATATAAAAAAAAACAAAGAGGAAGACCCAGGAGGAGATGGATAGACCAGATTGAAGAAATTGGGAAGAACAAAGGAAAGTCATTAGGAGAGATGAAGGCATTAGCCAGGGACAGAAAAGAATGGTAAACATGGGTTCAGGAAGAGCTCCAATCCGAAGCCTGAGAAGGCATAAGGATAAGAGAAAGAAAGAAAGAAAGAATTCTGGTATTAATATGTTTCTAGATTCTCATTACCGCACTAGTGCGGTAATATACGTCATTATGACACTGAAAATAGTGTCAAATCGTACCCGTTACATGACAGTTGAAGATAAATATTATAATTATTCTATATTATTTTAATTATATTTGCAAAATGACAAACAATGACTGACTCACTGAGTCATTGAAGAATCAAATGAAACAGAACTACAAAATTATCACGGAATATTTAATATAAATTACAGAAGAAACATTTGATGTAACCTGTGAGAAACAAAAGATAAACAAGATGTGACTTTTTGCACTTTAATCACTAGTGTTTAAAGGGACGCTTTGCGAATGTCAAACCCGTGTTTTAAATGCGGTTTTAGTGACGGAAGGGGAGAAAGATTTAAAAATGTTTTCTTATCATCACCCTAGCTAATATTTTTCCCATAAACAGAAAAAGCAAATTATAGAAAGATTAGATTAGATAATTTCTAACAATTCAATTTTAACCACACTTTTCATTGGAATTCAATATATTTATGAGTTTCATTACCAGTGCATTTTCGTATAAAAGTTGAATGCAATTATTTCATCCGAATACAATCATTGGAAATCCCAAAAAAGTCAACTTTCCAATAAATTGAAATACACATCATTTGACCGCGGAAATAAATGTCAAAAATGGTAACTGCCTCCCCAACTAACTCGCTAGATGATGATTAACTGTCATTATTACAGTCACAATGGTGAAGTTGTAACAATTATCACCGACATATAACGAAATGGGAGGGACTAGGAATGTTTTGATTGGCCCAGATCTCAGGTACGGTAAGCAGGTGAGACTGACACTACACAGCATCACTGACCAAGTATCGGTCCATCTATAATCTGGGTACCGGGCGAGTACCATCGCGGCGCGGAAATCAAATACAAACATCGCCGCTTTTAGAAAACAATCTCACTATTTTATTTAGGATATTCCATATTATATGTCATTTTTTTTAACATATATAAATAATGTTTATCGGGGTTTTGAACAATTTATTGTGCTCCTGTCATTTTCAGAAACTGAATCGACGTAATTGATTATGAATTGAGTTTTATAAAAAATTTTGTGGTGCACTTAGTGATGTTTTGTGAATTGGGAAAACAATTTTGGCTGAGAAATCAGCATGTACCTTAGCCAAAAAAGGAGGATAAAGGGATTTGCACTTTTGGTGTGGATTTTCTCTGTATGGAGTGTCAGGTAAATTTTTTATAAAATATATTTTGCAGCATCAAGTTTTTTCTTAAGCAAAAACCATATATGTATTAAATCAGAAAACATAGAGGCTACTAAAATGTTAGATTACACTGGGTGACGAATTTCCACTTTTTTTCATACTCGAAAATATCGCAAAAAATTATTAAGAAAATCGGGAATATTTATTTTTATTTTTAAAACAGTGAAAATGTAAGTACCTACATACAACTCAAATTAACAAAAAAAATACAAGTAGGTAATTCTAAGAAAATTAATTTTGGACAGAACCGTTATTATTAATAGTAATATTTATTGTACAATTCGTATTATTGTTGAAGCTCAATCCCTTTTGCATTTCTTTTTGTTGAACTAAAGACTCTGCTAAAGATGTTGAAGCGGAGTGTTCGTGTGTGCTTTGGTTCTCTTGATTGACTGTTACAGATGTTGTAGTTTCCAAGTTACAAGGGCTAAACAACTTCCGTGATACTTCAATTTTTCTTTGTATGGACTCTTCTATATATCCTTCTGCTACATTGGAAGAAAGCCATCCTCCGTGTCTTTTCAAAGTGAGCAAATCACCGCCGCTTTCCACCAGCATGGTTGCCGAAGAGCGCCTTAGCCCATGTCCGGTATATTCTTCGGGATTTTTTAGTTTTAGGTATTTTGCAACAAGTTTTGGAATACCACTGATAGTATGGCACCCAACATGTTGAACGTAACATCTTTGGTTTCGGTATGCAACAAATAATCTTCTACTCTCCATATGTTTAGGGCGGAGATCTGCGTATTTACGGTAAATTGTACAGGGATCGAATTTGCAATTTTCATTGGTAATGGTAAGACTTCTTGACCTGTGAGTTTTTCCATCTCGTAAGAACACGACAAGGAAACGCCCATTATCTTCCACATCATCTAAACTCAAACGTATTAAATCATCTCTGCGGCATGCACCGAAGATGCCAAACACTAAAATTACTTTTGCTAGTAGATATTCTCCATCTGAAGCTTCTCATAAAAATTTGGTTACTTGTTCTGCTGTAAGAATCTTGGATTTCTTTGGTATATATCCTACAGCTTGTCGTTTCAAAAAAGCAATCGTTTTTGGATATTGATGGTGAGTATTTTCTTTTATTGCCAAACAACTCTTTAAAATAGAGAATCGACTCCATAAAGTGGAGGATTTCATAGTGTTGGCTTTTTCAGAAAAATATACTAAAAGAATATCGTCACTCACAATTTTGATTCGTTTCTGAGTCCGCCATTCGGTGAAACTGTTATATTCTTGTTCATATCTCAACCTGGATTTCACTGGTAATAAATCTGCACTCACTTCTGCCGCTCGTTGTAAGATATTTTCGGGAATATCCCGATTTTCTTCACAATCTGAATTCATTTTTGGAAAATGTAATAAATACATAAATACTTAATTTTCACTGACAGAAAATAAAATTTGTCATTAATAAATAAATCGTTGCTATAGACACATTACTCGTAAGCGCACGGAAATAGGGATCGGGAAAAAATTTCCGTGCGCTGTTCCGAAAATGTCATATTTACTGTATTCTATAAACAGTTGAAAATGTAGTATTTTCTGTTAAGTATAATAAAAAATACATTGCCAAAGAGACTATTTATAAATAGGTGCTTTCGATTATTTACTTTTAGCTGCTAGTAGCAGCTCGTAGTGACTAAATTCCGTTCGTTTATTACCGGGCGTGACGCCTAGTCTTACCTTCCCCTTGCCCCTCAAGCACATACCGAAAAGTCTACGGACATTAAATATTTGACGTTTGTCCGGTTTGACGTTTATTTAAAGGTTAAGATTGTGCCGATTACGATTTAATACTATTTAAACCTCACTAAAAATACCTAAATATGCAAAATTTTATTATCAAAAACAATATAATTGAAAACTGTTCTTCTAACAACACAGGAAATTCATGGGCATTGGCACATGTCAGGTGGTTTTGAGGATCCTAAAATATGGTGTTCGATTTGCTCAAAAGTCGTGACGACTGAGGCGTCACGCACAAGTGCTTGAAGCCCAAATAAACGAAAGCAACAAACATTACTATGGAAAAAGTGCTACATATCTAAGTTGATAAAGTATCAACTCAATGGTTGAAAAAAGGGTACAACACTGATCTACTGTTTTCCATGATTGAATCTGCGTTTTTAATATTATTTATTTGAATGAATGATATTAACGAGACTAAAAAATTTAATAAAAAGGAAAAAGTGAATTCATAATAGTTTCTAAAGAGCAACAAAAAGTCAACTAGCTCGATAAAATTGAATAATTTTCAGAGACTTTAAAGTAATGATGAATTGATAAAATACAAAAATTTATGGATTCTGTGTTATATCTATTCTAATGGAATATCTATAACAATCAAAACTCCGCACCCCATAATTTTTTCAAGATAATTGTATTTTTACCATTATTTAATACCCTCTGGAAATCATGTTATTTAAACTAGCAGCTTAATAACTAAAACTTAATTTTTGTTCTCCCCATATTTTAAAACACCCATCTTGACATTGTTTTGAAGGACGTAAGTATAGTCTGTACAGAAAGTACGAGGAGTAATAAATCATTAATTTAAGTAGATTTCATAGACGTACCAAAATATATTTTAAGAGGGTATACCGTAAGGTACATTTTGTATTGAACGAATGAGTTGCAGCTATGCTAAAGAATATACGATTTAGGTCAGAGGTAACGGGATGTACTAATTTTAATAAAAAAAAGTGATAGAGGTACATAAATTTTAGTAAGTTTGATAAAGAAAGGCAACACAGTTTATTCATAATAGAAAACAAACCAATCTGTAACAATAATTATTTTATATATTTTTGTATATATGTGTGTATAAATGCTGGATATATAGTTTCCAAATCTTGGCAAGATGAAAACATTAAAAGCGGAAGGCAGGCATTCGTGGAAGGTTTGTCGTTAGGTTTGCAGCCACCATCTGGAAAAGGAAAAAGACTTATCATTGTCCATGTTGGAAGTTCTGAAGGTTTTGTTGATGGTGGATTATTAACTTTTATTTCAAAACGCACGGGGGACTATCACGAAGATATGAATGGGGATGTCTTCGAGGAATGGTTTGTTCAAATGTTGGATCTGATTCCAAAAGGGGCTGTTATTGTTATGGACAACGCAAGTTACCATTCACGGTTGCGAGAAGCATTGCCCACAAGTCGTTGGCGTAAAGCAGAGCTTTTGGAGTGGCTTATTTCGAAAAATATTAAGTTTCCAAAAGATCCACTAAGGAAAGAACTTTACAGAATTGCAAAAATGAACAGGAATAAATACAAAACCTACATTGTAGAAGAAATGGCTTCTTCTCGTGGTATATCAGTTCTTCGACTTCCCCCTTATCATTGTGAACTTAATCCCATAGAATTAATATGGACTCAGGTAAAGGGAGAAGTTGGAAAAAAATACTACTTTTAAAATAAACGATGTTGTGAAATTGTTTGAGAGTGCTGTAAGTCATGTTAGTAAGGAAAATTGGACAAACTGTATCGAGCATGTTATCAAAGTAGAGGCAAATATGTTGAAAATTGACAATATTTGTGATGATTTAATCGACCCTATTATTATTAACAACGATTCTTCCTCTTCCGAGTCGGATATAGAATAAAATGTAAGTAATAAATGTATTCCAATAATTATTTCTTCTCATTTTTTATTATATTATAATTTAAAACGTATTTTTTTCCCAAAATACACACCACTGCATTGCGTTATTGCTTATCTGCTAATCCTTTAACAATGAAGAAACCCTAAACTTTGCTACAACTGAAACAAATACGGGGTCGATCTACCTGGTTTTTAGATTTACGGAAGAAATGTAATTTAAAGTAAGAGATTTATCAAAAATTTCATGGTGTTCCCTGAAAAGGTTTTGCATACTTAATTAGGGTTTATTACTCCTCGTACTTTCTGTACAGACTATAACAATTACCAAAAAGATTTCGATTGCCCTTGACGGCGGGTTATAATAGTATATTGTATAATTAGTGGGAAAAGCATAATATTCCCAAACGACTGTGATAATTAACACAGGAGTTTGGGAATATGCTTTTCACACGAATTATACATACTATTTTTTCTTCGATCGTTGATTCACATTTAAAAAATTAATTAAAAAATATTTCATTCAAGAAGTAAGTTTAGATAGGTTTCTCTATGTTCATATTGAAATATAGAAGTGGTAGCCATGGAAATTACTTTGTTATGACAAAAGTAAAATAATTTTTCTCCGATCGAATATATTGACGAATCACTTATATAAAAATAAAGTTGGAGTGGCTTATAAAATATTCAACACCTCTGCTTCGACTTCAAATGAAAATGATCGAAACGAGATAAATCAAACAATTAGCCATGCAGCTTCAAGGTATATAAATTCTCGTTGCCCTCCAGTACAATTTACGAATTGTACAAACTGTACAAGAAATGTAAATATTAACAACAAATAATTTGTGTTCAAGAATATCGTTATAAATTAGATGTTTCTTTTATATCTTTTAAAACAACTTTATCAATATAAAAATTAAAACCATACATTGTTCCATTTTATTGTAATAATCCATTTGTAACATTACCGCACGATACAACAGTGCGGTATGAATATTACCGCACTGTTATTTTCTAATTGCTTAGCAACTGCCCACTATTCTGGAATGTTGGGCTTTGCGCATAGAAAGTAGGTAAAAATAGTGTCACTTCTCCCACGATCAGAGAAAAATCAACTTACCACCCTTGGGTGGTATAATAATGTATGCCATATTTATTTATATGATTATTAATAGAACATTGTAAAAATTTGGATGAATGATTTCTCGTTTTTTTTTCAATCTGTTTGAAATGTTCTGACTGCATCTTCAACCAAGTTTTCTGTTCTGTTACTCTTGAGGTACTGCCGGAGACTTCTGGCTTCGTTATATTGTATAAAATTTCATTTGCAATTTCCTTTTCATTGTTGACGCTCTTCGCTACATAACTTTTCGCATTAGCTGCTAATTTCCATGCACCATATGTCGCTTGAGAGCTAAGACATCAACTCCAGTACCTATTGCTAATTAAGTTACCGACGTTCTTCGAAGGGAGTGTCCAGTCTGCTCCTCAAAGTCCAAAAATTTAGCAATTTCACTTGGAATTGAAGAAATCTAGTTTTTCCGACAGGGAGGTTTGAGCACTTTCTATTTTGATATCGCATGAAGAAGCGGAGATTAACTATTTTGAAATAACAAACCAGGAGAAGAATCAGGAAAAGTTACAATTATTACGACTTCATGCCTTAATTCAACATTGTCCATTTTCATTGCACAGAGTTCAATCGAACAGCACCTTCAGCAAATAACATTTTCCTACGATCACATAGGAAATTGACATATATCGCACTGTCTAGTTCTATGGAAAGTGGCCTTTATTCATACGCCTACGGAAAGATTGACGGAAGATTGACCACTGGCAAGCTGTTAAATATATAATTTTTAACTAGATTTACCTATGTAATATCTAAATTTGAAGCGATCTATTTGAAAAGTGAAATTTTTGTCATTTTCTTGATAAAAAAAATTACGGCGCGGTCGATGATCGAACCCACGTACTCTTCGTCAGAAATCCGATGTTGTACCAACTAATAAAAATCACCTGTTATAATAGTAGGAAAATGTAATCATCTTGAAAGATATTCATGATAAGTATGAATGAAGTATGAAGAACAATAATAATTTCACCTACCTACATTATATAGTTGAACTACTTGAATTTTTGTCACCATTGATACCTAGTTATTGGTAATTTTGAAATCAATTATGTTGACTTTAATTGTAAAATTTTGTGTATTAATATGTCAGATATTGATTAAAAATTAAAAATACTGTTCATTACTCGTGTGAAAGTGATTTTTCACACTTGTAGCACTTGGCTCATGCCTCGTGCTACAATATTTCCCACTCGTGTGAGAAATGTCACTTTCCGCACACGTTATGTAATATACTATATCATTACAACCTTCATCATTAAATATGATCGGGGGCTTCTTACAGGAATTCATTTACATCTTCCCTGTTTAACACATTAGATTATCTAGATTCATATCCGTCATTTCTTCTTTTTTAAAATGCTTGAAGTTTATATCTATTCTTGATGGAGATTTTAATACATTACATTTTCTGTGAGAGTACGCCAAAAGCACCATAAACCATTTTTTAACGTCAGTTATAGAAAAATGTCAGTCTGCTCGGGATGAATTAAACTGTCCGTTGGACAAGGGGTTGAATACAATATTGAATTCTATATAATATTTTCTTTTGTTGCATTTTAGCGGTGGTGTTACAAATTGTTTTAACTACCGCTTCTTTGTAGTCTTTTGCGTCACATTTTTGCATATTAAAAGCTCAATCTTGCGATATTATTTTCAATTTCTTGATGGAAGTATCACGGAAGTATCTGGCTCAAATTATATCCTTAAGCATCGCAAAAAGGAGAAAATTGTCGCCAGATTGATTATTGAGTCGCCACTGTATTAGAAGGCTCATAGGTCTTAACAATTTTACTAATTTCATCATTCGTAGACTTATCGTTATGTTGGTGTTTAACAATTTGATAAGATAATAATAATAAACGTCATTTATTGGTGCAACCAAATGGCCATCGACCGAGGTCCTTCAGCCAAATTTGATAGGAAATGTTCTAGAAAACTAGCAATATGAGAGCCCAAAGGGCTCGAGTGGCTATTATAAAAGATGTCAGCGTTAAAAAGTGAAGTATAGTATCTAGGTATTGGGAAAATATATCATGCAATCTGAAAAAATTGGTTCCAGCTTTCCTACTAACAGTACAATTGTTATTGTGAAGAAAAGTTTCTTACACATTATACTGAATGTTAAGCATAACTCTGAGACTCGTTTTCCATAAGATTGGTCCGGATTATTCAGCTCAAGTAGCGATTTAAGCACTTGCGTATGTGAAGAGAATAAAATTTAGTGGAAGTAAAAAATATCACATACAGAATCTATTGGAGACACTAATAATGGGTAACTAACATTGAGCCAACGTGTATAAATGTTTCAGTGCCTTATTTTGCATTAATAGAATTTTAAACGATCTTAGTTATTCTTGACTAAAAACGATTTTCTTAATAACTATTTCCTGGCACACCTTACCAGACAAAGACGACACTTCAAATATGGTTAAAATGTTGTAAAACGGTTGTTTGAGATGTCATTAAATCTCTTATTAACATGCTCTTTAAAGTCTCTACCATAAACGGTGTAAAGTGAAATGTCGTGTAAAAGTTACTTTTTATTGTCTTTCTACATTTTTTGACTATTTTTAATATTTTTGTAATTGAGATAATATACAGTTTCATCAATATTTTTTTTAAATCACCTAAATATATTTTTTTGAGGAAATACTTCAAAGAATTGCGAAAATCATAATTTTCCTTTCCCCAATCCTATACACATAATAAGGGAATCATCGACCACTAAAAACTCACTGCATAAAACAGTTTCTACATTAATAATACTATACTATTATTGTGAACGGAATTTTTTTAGATATTATCACTATTAATACCACTAGAGGTGAAATTATATCCGGAAATTTTTATTGATTATTTAGTTATAATGGCAACTAAGTGAAACCCTAACCAACAGGCTGAATTTTAAACCTTGAAATTGTTGATTTCTACTCGTTATAGTAACACGAAAATACTATCTATATTCTTTAATTTTACGTAAGTTTTCAGTAACTACAAGTCGTAGAAAATTGCTTTTTGCGTTTAAAAAAATCAGGCTGTTGAAAAAATGTTCTGTCATTATAAACGTCAAAAAAATGTTGCTGTTTGGTACTCACGAGTATCTGTATCTGTAAGAATTTGAAGGGTGGGTGACCCCCACAGCACTTAGCCCACAATTGGCCCATTGTGCGTTCTTCCGAGGTTCAGACTTCCTTCTGGCTCGTCATCCAGCCTACTTGTTTGAAGTAGGCGATAACGTCGCCGGCCAGTAAGCTCCCTCATGCTGGCTTGTGTTAGCCTACCTGTACTCACCGAATACGGAAAACCTAAATTGAGAGAGTGTCGGACATTCACAAAGAATGTGTTCGACAGTCTCATCTTCCTGTTCACATCCTCTACAGAGTGAAGTGTCAAACAGACCCAGTCTGTAGAGGTGTTTTCGTAGGTGGCAGTGACCGGTCAGAATACCCGTGGGGTACCCACGAGTGAAAAGTTTTAAATGAATTTCATCCATTGCCATGGTGATCTGTCAAAAAACACGTTTTGATAGGTCAAAAATTATAGGTGTGGAATTTTCAGTAGTAATATATACCATAAGCGATTGAATTTTCAGAGTCTGAAATAATTTTGTCATAGAGAATGCTGAAAGCGTGTTGCTTGATAATAGCCCAAGGCCGCAGGCAGAAGGCTATTGTTCGAGCAATACGCTTGAAGCCTCTAAGACAAAATTTTGAGTATTTATTCGATAAGATAATTTCTTACCTTGTAGATATCAAAAAATTGATTGTCAATCTGACGTTTAATAATTTATTAGTTTTAATCAATCAATAGTACCTATATTAAGTATCAAGAACGGTAAGGGTTGTTTACCGGTCGACAGCAATGTTTGGAGGCTGAGCGTAGCGAAGCCTCCAATTTTGCTGGAGACCGGTATTACCCTTAACGTTCGAAATGCTTATACCATTTTTTGCGCGATCGTATTGAAATAAGCTTCGCATAAAATAATTTTAATTTATTCGGAATGAACGAAATGTCAAAAGTGACATTTATACTTCTCGATCAGTTTAAAATATAATTTGCATTTTGGTAAAATTGTTTTTATGCTATTTATTACTTTTTATATTGTTCTGTTCGATTCTGTTCATTGAAAAAATATAAATCTTCTTATTATTTTTGTTCCTTTTGTGTAATTAATGGAGTAATATATTATTTAGGACCACTTAAATGTATGTGGGGCTAAGACGTCGGTAAGTAATTCACTTACCGACGTCTGAACGGTAAGTAAATGACTTACCGCCGTGTTAGACTTAGAAACCAGTAAACACAACCTACCGTCCTGACAACCGATGCTGTAAATAATCAAAAAAGATCGATCGCGCAAAAATATTATTTATTTTCATTCAAAACTACAGTTGTGAAAAGTCCAATCGGTAGATTAATTGAATTGGATGTAATACCAAATCTTCGCGACATTTTTAATCCAGTTGTCAGTTTGACGTTTAATTAATTCTTAATGAAAAATAAACACCAATTAAAAACACCACATGTAGGGTATTATCGCTGCAATCCCGAGGTGATTGGATGAAATTTGACACATGACTTAAAATTAAGTAATTTGATTGGTTACTATAGTTAGTAAAAAATTATCGCGGTAAGGTAAGTCTGTCGATTTATTTCATGCAACTCAGTTGAGTTGTGGATTGTAAGAAGATAGATTCAGTCGCGAGTGGAATTTTATTAGACTTTTTTGTTTGTAACAGCAAACGTGTTTCATTAATATTTATAAAATATGTGAAAAAGTGTTATTTTCATTTTCAAAAAAACCGTTCCTGCAATGTGCACTTCACTGGATCCCATTACTAATATACTATAATTCTACCAAAATAGTTATTTATGTAAAGCCAAAAAAAAAGAGCGAAAAGTGAGGAATTATTGTTCGAAAGCAAGGGTTGAGAACAATAATTCCACTTTTAGCTCGCAATACTTATAACATTTTTCCTACAATCACTTGAATATATATACAGGGTGTTTCAAAAAAAGGTAACACCGTCTCTAGGATGGGTAAAAAACTGAAAAATAATTGGGGTTTGCTTAGTAAAATTTTTTTCTAACGCCATCCGTTTTCAAGATAAAGGGCGTTGAAGAAAATAAAAAATTACACATTTCTTACGATTTTGCCGAAACTACTGGCACCATTGTAATGAAATTTTATACGAATATGTTTTGGAAGCTGATATATCCCATGAATTTGTTTTTATAACTAACTCTCATAGAGGGCGCTAGTTACACGATTCATACAACGTCTCTGTATCTGTAGAGTAGGGAGGGTGAGTGTGTAGGCTGTAGGCTCACAGCACTTAGGCCACATGTGACCCATTGTACATCCTCCCGAGGAGTTGTCCTCCTAGGTCATTGTCCATCCTGTCCTTCTCAGGAAGGTGGAAGGAAGGTGGACAGGTCACTGGGAGACATCTCCTTTATATCGGCAGGTGTAGGCCAAGACTCACCGAACACACACTCTCTTATTGACGATAACTCCGGACACTCGCATAAGACATGCCTGACAGTTTCATCTTCCTGTTCACACATCCTGCATAGAGGTGTGTCCACTAGCCCCATAGTATGGAGGTGTTTACTTAGTTGACAGTGACCAGTCAGAAATCCTACTGTTGAACGTAGGTTTTTCCTGGTCATCGCCAAATATTTCTTCGGCGCCAGCTTCCGAGGGTCGCCCATGGTGATCCTGGCAAAACTGCATCCTTTGATTCCATCCCATCTCTTAAGGGATTGAGCATTGGGGTAACGTTTGGCTAGTTCCGCAATTGTCGAAGTCGTTAGGCCGTAGGTGTCACTGGGTCCTAGAATTTTCAGTCCAGCGGCTTCCCTGGCTAAAGAATCAGCAATGCGATTTCCTTTACTCCTGTCGTGCCCTTTAACCCACCTCAGGATAATGTTGTTATCTGCCGAGACGTCAGCTAAATCTTGGTGGCACTCTAGTACTAGCCTCGATATAACACGTTGTCTGTTCAAGGCTAATAGGGCTTGTCTACTATCAGTGCAGATTATTATGGTTTTGCCAGAAATTCCTCTTCTGGTTAGTTCTTTTGTGGCAATTGAGATACCAGCCAGTTCTGTTTGAACCACGCTGGTATTGTTTCCCATTCCCCACTTAATCTTGAGGCTCAGTGCTCTCGAGTAAACTCCACAGCCTGAGTCTTCTTTCATTTTTGAACCATCTGTATATATGCGTATTGCATTTGCAGCATCTGGCTCTGTGTTCTGTTTTATTTGAATTTTGTAGGGTTTGTTAAACAAAAACCTGGGTTCAATTGCATCGTTGGCTGCCTGCAGGAGAGGTAGCGCAGTGAGCGCTTCCTTCCATAGGCTCAACCTCAATTGGCCCATTCCTACTTCGGGGTTTACACCAGCCGTGCGCAATCGTACCATTGCCATTAACGCAACCTCCTTGACGTGTAGGTCCAGAGGGGTCAGACCAGTAATTAGTTCCATTGCTGCAGTTGGTGTTGTTCTCATGGCTCCTGTGATGTTTAAACAAGCCATTCGCTGTATTTGATATAATTTTTGGATGGCCGTTGCTTGTAGAACCTTCGGTCCCCATGCAATTGCTCCATACGTTAACATGGGTCTTATTATTGCAGTGTAGATCCAGGTGACCACACGGGGCGACAGACCCCATGTACGTCCCACTGTCCTCCGACACTGCTCATATGCCACGTATGCTCTTTTTGCTCTGCTCTTCAACATAACTTTTTCTAGGGTAGAATTATTAGTCAAAACTCCAAGTGAACATAAACATCGTTTAATTCTACACCAAAAAGGTACTTTTGGTAAAACTCGATATTATGTACCGTTTTCGGAATATTTTGATTTGAAAATTATGAAGTAATAACCGCTCCTCGTATAAGTTAATGATAAATTTATTAATTAAAAAAACTTACAATAAGAAAATTAAAATAAAGACAAAGAACATAACATAAAATTCAATTAGAGTAAATGTTCAAAATGTCCTCCGTTTTCACGAATACACAAGTCTATCCTTTTTTCTAAAGAATCCATTAATCTTCTTAACGGTTGGGGATCATCTATGATGTCATTAAAGTGACGTTTAATTCTGTCTATTAATTCTTGACGAGAATTTACCTCTGTAGCATAGACTTTTTCCTTAATATACGACCAGACTGTGTAGTCCAAAGGATTAAAATCGCATGACCGAGGAGGCCAATGAATCGGAGCTTCTGCACCTCTACCAATCCATCGATTCCGAAAATTGTTACTCAACCAATTACGACACCTTCTATCAAAGTGCGGTGGAGCTCCATCATGCATAAAAAATAATGATGTTCGCTCATTTATCGATAAATCTTCTAATATCTCAAATAAGTGATTATTTAAAAAATCAAGGTACATATCACCACTTAAATTTCCAGGTAGAATATGATAACCTATTAATCTGTTACCTAAAGTTGCTGCCCAAACATTAACTTTAAATGAGTGTTGGTAATGTGATACCCTTTTGGCTTGTGGATTCTCATCACACCAGTAGTGTGCGTTATGGGAGTTAAACATACCTTGTCGCGTAAAGGTGGCCTCGTCCGTAAAAAGAATACATTTTAAAAAATTTGGATTGAGGGCTGTCCTTTCTCGCAATGTTTCACAAAAATCGACTCTAACCGGTAGATCGTCCGGCAAGAGTTCTTGAACTTGTCTGTAATGGTAAGGATGTAGCTGCTGCTCTTTAAGTATCCGCCAAGTAGTTGAAGAAGATGTATTTGTTTGTCTTGCCATATTCCTTACACTTAATGTTGGATTTTGATCAACTAAATTTAAAATAATATTTTCTTTATTAATTGTTCTTGTTGTTCTTGGTCTACCTGAATTTATTTTCTTTGGTCTTACATTCCCAGTTTCTCGACAACGTCGTTCAACTGCTCTAAATGTTTTTTTACTTGGTAAGTTTCTTCTAGGAAACTTTTCTGCATAACGCGTAAAAGCTGCACTAGAGTTTCCTAAACACTCGCCTAAAGTTAATAACATGTCGGTGTATTCAACATTTGAGTACATTTTGTTTAACAATATCTAATTTTACAAATAACAAGGTTTCAAAACTCTATTTATTGTTGACTTATTGTCATAACAATCAATAAATGTCAATTTTACATGGCAAACTTAGAGAAAAGCGAACTTTATCATTAGTTTATACCAGGAGCGATTATTACTTCATAATTTTCAAATCAAAATATTCCGAAAACGGTACATAATATCGAGTTTTACCAAGAGTACCTTTTTGGTGTAAAATTAAACGATGTTTATGTTCACTTGGAGTTTTGACTAATAATTCTACCCTTAAAAAAGTTATGTTGAATAATACGTTGTATGAATCGTGTAACTAGCGCCCTCTATGAGAGTTAGATATAAAAACAAATTCATGGGATATATCAGCTTCCAAAACATATTCGTATAAAATTTCATTGCAATGGTGCCAGTAGTTTCGGCAAAATCGTAAGAAATGTGTAATTTTTCATTTTCTTCAACGCCCTTTATCTTGAAAACGGATGGCGTTAGAAAAAAATTTCACTAAGCCAACCCCAATTATTTTTCTGTTTTTTACCTATCCCAGAGACGGTGTTACCTTTTTTTGAAACACCCTGTATATCATAACTAATATTAGTATATTATTAAACGAGCAATTTATGATAGCCATAATTCACGATGGGTGACGTTTGCGTCACGAGCCGCAGGCGAGGGGCGCAAGTCACCCAAGTGAATTATGGCCATAAATTGCGAGTAGAATACTATACTTTGTCCACGACACTTAATTTATTTATTAATAAATAAAAGTCAGTAGCGATTTGACATATTACTAACCTCAAAATGTTGTGGCATCTACTTCAAATAATTTGACATATATAGAGATGGGCGATACTGTAGAAAGTATCAATACAACGTACCGTTATAAATATATTGTTTT
>CAJUYH010006756.1:0-10743 GCA_910591685.1 Galerucella tenella
AAAAAAATAGTTTTCTTCATAACAAATTATTTAATCAAATCTGCAGTGTGCATTGAAACAATGTATACACCCCCGGAGCATTAATCTTGAAATTTAAAATAACGTCTTAGCTGAATTCTTGAGGCATCGAAGGCCAATAACTCTAGGAACTTTTGGCAAGTCCCAATTTCATCTCTGTTATTCTGTTACTAGTTATGTCAAATGTCAGTTATATTTATTTTTGTTGATATTCGTGTATGTCAATTTTCCATTAAATTTTTGTAGCAGTTCTATAATAGAAGTTGTATCTCTAATTCCAATTACTTTTTCCACTTACATCTGACATAACTAGTGACAGATAACAAAAATTAAATGGTGACTTGTCAATAGTTCCTAGAATTATTGGCCTCCGATGCCTTAAGAATTCAGTTAAAACGATATTTTAAATTCCAAGACCTACGCTCCGGGGGTGTATCTATACATTGTTTCAATTAAGCAATGTAGATATTCGAGATGATGAAAAAACCTGCAAAAATCTTATGAATTGAATGGTGGACATCAACTGTCATTCTTGTTATAAAAACTACTTTTTGTTGGCCACACTGACCTTAGACTGAACTCCTTTATTACGGATGATGTGGTGGTTGTTGAAAGTTTCTATTGGTTTCGAGAAACGTCAAAAAATTATCAGTTGATTGGATAGAGTTATTGGTCAAAATGATGAAACCGTCATATTTTGACGTATGAAAAAAATAATCTATTCAATAACTCAATGATTGTTTGAATGACAACTAACTTTTTACCATATCACCTACACACCTCATTGAACATCACTGTTAATATTTCGAATACAAACAAGGTTTTGATAAGTTATACATAAATCATTTATTGTTTTTAAAAATGAATACCAAAGATAAAAAGCATAGAAAATCGAAAAACAGCATGTATACATCAGAAGGAATACGCATAAGCAATGGACTGGATCTATGTGATTGCTTGAATTCACAGTGTTCTGGGTGCTTCTTTCCATGCCCTCGCTGCACATCTCCCAAATGTGGACCCGTTTGCCGTTGTAACAGACGATTTTGTTACACAGAACTTAGAAGTGAGCAAGATATCGACAATTGACTAATATATAGATTTGTTTTAATAATAATTGATTTTGAGTTATGAATAAAAATAAAAGTTTGAAAATCCACTTAGTTGCTTTCTTAATTTCTTATCAATACAATGATGACCTGACTATTGTATACTTACTACATTAAAATAATTGACTCATTATTAAGCGACTGAGCAAAATAAATAATTTTTTTCTACGACCGTGCGTTTTAACCCACTTTCCCGCACGCATTTTAGTTTTGAAAGTGTCACTTTCCTGCACTAGTGCGGGAAGGAAGACTAAGCAAATTTTGACATTATTAGATAGTTTTTTACTTCGGAAATTATAACTCGTGTTACAACAGGTGACTAAATAGTCCATCAAATAAAATCTACATCTTTTTTAGCTTTTTGTTGCATTTTTAATTTTTTGAAAATATAAAATAATGAAGATACTTTGATATTGCCCTGAACATTATTTAAAGTAGTGTCATAAAACAACTATCAAACCACCCGGGTTTGAAATAAGGAAAATATATCAAATCAAAATATATCAATCACAGAAGGCGAAAAAAAGTGTAATGTAAAATGTAATCCGGAAATATTATATTTTAGGTTGGTAATTAGATTGAATTGATTAATTAATTAAATATACATATTTTAAAGACTTCAACTATATACATGTGAACCTTTAATCAACTGTATAAGAAAAACTAGAAAAACTATACCAAAGAACAAGATAAAAAAACCAATATCGCTGTATGTGTGTATCTGGCGCTTATCTCTAGGAGGAAAAAATATAAAAGCAAGAATCAGAAATGAAAAGCATATACGTAAATCCAACTTACCATTCACATTGAATGCACTTTAAAAAAAAAGTTTGAGGTAAACCTCTCACAAGAAATTGAAATTTTCAACCTTTTCGGCTCATGGTTCACAGGAGAAAGAAAGCTTATTTTTACTACTGACTATTAAATTGAACCATGCGATGAGCAATGGGCATACGTTGCGTATCCCTTTCCTGTTCACATGCTCCCCTTCGAGAAAGAATTTACATATTAGTAGTGTGTTCTTAATTTCTTTCTCTATAGGAGAAAAGAATTGAAATATTTGGCCAATATCAGTGTATACTGATCCTCACCAATGGAGATTATCCGTCGCACATTGAATGTAAAAATTTGCCATTCAGCGGTGATCGATGCTACAGGTTCTCGACGAGAATCACATGTTGGTAAGAAAAAAGGACTGGCTACTCGCCGTCCGATAGATATATAAATATTCCAATGAAGTTTGGATAGTGGCCAAATATAACGTAACATAGGGAGAAGCGTGACACTGACAGATGATGATTTTCAGGTAATGTCAAAGTCAAAATACTTTACCTGCCGCAAATGCGGCAGATAAAGTAAAGGAAGGTAAACTGTTTGTTTACTTCCGGAAATCAATCTGATTATTTTTTTCACTTGTCAAAATCTGACATTTTGGTGGTTTCTGCCAATAGCAGTACGTTATTCTAGCCAATCATTCGGTATTATACTGATAATTCTGCTTCTTCATCGATAATACCATGTTTACATTGAAACGTCAAAATTTTACTTTGAATTTGTCATTATTGACAACTAAAAGTGCTTCGAAGCTCATTGAAAAATGAACACAACCAATTCAGTGCCATCACCCAAGATAATATTGAACATTTAATACATTTAAATACATTTTAAATTGTTGAAAAAAATAATCTTCCCAAATACAACTCGCTCTTCAAATTTTATCACATAATTTTTTATTTTCATCACTCAAACTTGTTTATTTGAGGCAAAAACATTCAAACAAACCGAATTTAAATAAAATCCCTCGTCCTAATGGACTCGTGATTTTATTAATCGGTTTGTTTTCATATTTTTGCCAAATAAACAAGTTTTCGTGAAAAAGAAAAAATTATCGATAAACTTTGAAGCACTCGTGGTATTACCTTTGATAATTGACGGCTTCACTGACGGTTGCCGATAATAGTTATTTATGTACCAAGGCAGTAAAGTGATTCTTTATCGGACGAGTCTGATAAAGACACTTTACTGACGTGGTGCATACAAAATTTTATCGCCAACTGCTCAGAATTCAGAATATAAGAAACAGGTATATTCAGTGGCGGCGCCCTGTGCGAGGTGATATTAGGGGGGGCCCTTCCCTGGAAAACTTTGAAAATTTAGGTGCTAAATTATACATTTTAAGCCTCTCTAGAGTACTTTTTGTCAGTGTTTCATCTATATATTTCCTAGAAAAAATTGTCTAAAATAAGAACCTATGTGCTTTACTTATGGTCATCCACAACACTAAATAAAAATGTATTTAATTAATTGGATAAACACTAGTGAAAGGCTGAAATCTAAGTACATTTTGTTTTTAAACGGCGATTATCTGTAGGTCTAATTAAAGCGACGCCCATCCTTGTCCTTCAACATGATTTTTCAGAGCGTAGCTGTAGTTATTATTTATGGATTTCACTTTACTCACCTAATTAGTTTTCTACTTATTGTACTGGAAGATTGTAAATTTTTTTAAATCCTTGGCTACTTAGTGAACGATTTGTTACCTTCACAACTTTCTGAAAAATACTGACCTGCGGGGCCCTGTGCGATTGCACAGCTCGCACATGCCTGGCGCCGCCACTGGGTATATTTCATTGCATTTTTTTGTGACAAAGTAAACAGCACATATAGAACAAATCTACTTATCATTTGTTATATTTAAATTGAGGGTACACCCTGGAGCATTATAAAAGTTGTTTCCTGAAGTCAAAGGAGTTCCAACAATAATTTGTTATTGTTGATTACATTATCTGAGGAGTGAGCAATATAGAGTGGACTGTATGTTTTCTGGATTGCTGGTATATAAACTCACCAATTTGCTATGTACACATATATTACACAAACTTTACACTAACTATTTACAATGCAAAGATGGGATTAACCCAGAGCTTTGAAGATGCCCAAAAGGCAGAGCTTTAATATTTTACATTAAATAGGGATGAACCCATAAAAGATGACATTTGTTCATGAAAGGAACAGAACTGACACACACACACCGCGTGCTTGTTAGCTGTCAAATCATATCAATCAACATACATTTGAGCGACGAATTGTCAACCTAAATTATAAAAATAATTAAGTGTTGGAAGTTGTTTCCAACATGCTGGGGGCCTTATGGTTTCACATGAAACCTTACAAAATTCCAGCGCCAAAAATAACATAAAAAATTCCTTACTTTCAAAGTCATGACCTTAAAGGTCTTTCCAATACATTAAAATGTACAGAATACAAAATAAGAAAGTGATCGAGAACACTACATTGACAATATAAAAAGGTTACTTACCTACAGCTGAATATTTACAAGCTTATTAGAAAAAATAAAGAAAATTATTTATGTATAGGTAGTACGGCTATTTTTGTAATTGATCTCAGGTAAGTGCCATCTCTTGTTTTAACCTCTAAAACTCTTACTTTGTTGTCCTTACCTGGCAATGTCTTTATTATGCGGGCAAGTTTCCATTTGAAGGAGGGAATGTTATCCTCTTTCAATAGAACCAACATTCCTTCACTCAAATTTGGTAAATTGTGGCGCCATTTTGGTCTATTCTGCAATTGCACCAAATAGTCGATGTGCCATTTTTTCCAAAACTGCTGCTGCATTTGAACACAATGCTTCCAAAATTTTATTCTGTTCTGGGGAACTTCAGTGATGTCAGGTTCTGGGAAACTGGTTATAACTGTTCCAGTTAAAAAATGACCTGGGGTTAAATAATCTAGATTGGAAACGTCACTGGACATAGCGCATAAAGGTCTGGAATTTACAATTCCTTCTACTTGTACTATTACCGTGTTAAGTTGTTCATAAGTGAGTTCTGTAGAGCCAACTACCCTTTTTAGGTGATATTTTACACTTTTCACCCCTGCTTCCCATAAACCTCCAAAAACCGGCGAGTAGCTAGGTATAAAATTAAATTTTATTTTTTCATTAATGCAAAAATTATCTACCTTTTTACTATTTTCGTAAAATTTCTTTATTTCATTATTAGCCCCTTTAAAAGTAGAGCCATTGTCACAAAAGACATTGGATGGCTTCCCCCGTCTGGAAATGAATCGCTTGAAACAAGCCAAAAAATTTTCTGTTGTGAGATCAGATACAAGCTCAACATGAATTGCCTTAACAGCAAAGCATACAAATAACGCTATGTAGGACTTGGAAATTACGGATTTTCTTATTCGTGATTGTTTGGTCATGAAAGGACCGCAAAAATCTATGCCTACATTTTGGAATGCTCTAGACGCGCAAACTCTTTTTTCAGGCAATGAACCCATTAGTTGTTCAGAGCATTTTGCCTTAGATTTAAAACAGGTGATGCATTTATGCAATACCTTTTTAATCTCTCTATTTCCGTTAACTAACCAGTAATTAAGATTTAGAGAACTTAAAACTTGCCTCGAACCGGCATGTAATAACCTCAGATGCTCTTGCCTTATTATCAAGTGGGTGATATGACTATTCTTGGGAAGAATTACAGGATGTTTTTGATTGTATTGTAAGTTGGAATTTTGTAGCCTCCCCCCCACTCTTAATATACAATTACTGTCTAAAAAAGGTGACAACGAGCTCAATGCTGATTTTATTGGTAAATTTGAATTAAGGCATTTTATTTCATTGAAGAAATTATTTTGCTGTTCACAACGTATAATAATTTGTAGAGCATTGTTGAGTTCTGAAATGTTTAAATTTCCAGTTAATTTGTTATTTTTTGATATTTTCATAGAATTGTTTTTAAATCGAATGAGATATGCAACTACTCTTTGGAGTCTTGCATTACAAGAAAAATCTTGAAAAAAAGTATCTAGCCTAGTATGTAAAACATTAACTGAAACTTTTTCTTCAGGGAGAGGATTGGGAATTTCTATGATGCTGTCATTATGACAGAAATCTTTATTGCACAGCATGGATGGACCATGAAACCATAGATGGTTTGATTCAATTTCTTGAGGATCTAATCCTCTTGATAAGCAATCTGCAGGATTTTCTTTTGTGCTAATATATGACCATTTGAAACCTGCCGTAGCCTTTTGTATTTTTATGACTCGGTTAGCAACATATGGATTTAATCTCAAGGGATCGGTTGCTAGCCAAGCTCGTACAATGTTTGAATCAGAGTACAAAAAAACCTTATCAACTTTTGCTTTTAATAAAGAGAATAGTTTTTAAGCGAGTGTCACAAAAAATGAAGTTTTACGGATCTATTAACGTCCCTAAAGTGTATCTTTTTTGGCCGCTTTTTTACTTTACGGCCGCTTTTTTACTTTACGGCCGCTTTTTTACTTTACGGCCGCTTTTGCAAACAAAGTCATTATGAGGGCAACCTACTAGAAACATTTAATTTGCTTATTTGAGTTATTTCCACGTCCGATATTAAGATTGTCAAATTATGAAGGCGGCCTACTAGACACACTTAATTTGCATGTTTGAATTATTTACCCATAAAACAAAAGGAAAGGTTCCGTTGCCAGGCTGTTTATTTACAAGCTTTCCGTTTCTGTCAGTGAAATGAGATGTAAAATAAATAACTAACAAATAATAAAAACCACATTTACGGTGTATACTGTGATAAAAAACAGCAGTAAGCAGCTTTCCAGCAAGAACCATTGTTACGGAAAATCAAGAAAATGAAATGTTTGTTAACAATGTCATGTCTAAAAGTGGTATTACATTTTCAAAATGTAGTAAATGTACATTTAACATAACAATTAATAGCAAATAATGCCCTAATTTATTAACTTCGTTATGACCCAACTTCTGTTTATCATACTTACTGTAAGTAATTCTGTACACATCTTTGTTACTTAATAATACACTTTTCATTTGGTTAATAAAAATTTGAATCTAATCTTCCAGTTTCGTCTCTGTTTAGAAACAAAATTGTAAAAAAAAGTTGTTACCTATTTGATGAGACACTCGCTTAAAAAATTTTGTGTGCACCTCGGCCGTATGATATTTTTGGCCTCACCTGAAATTTGCTTGGCCTCGGCTACGCCTCGGCCGCAAATTTCAGATTCGGCCAAAAAAGATCAACATTACGGCCTTGGTACACAAATAACTATTTTCGACCAACCCTGCCAATAGCAAGGCCGCATTTAATTCTAATCTGGGCACAGTTAACGTTTTGTTTATAGGAATTATTCGTGATTTAGAGCATATCAAATTTGAATGAATTTTGTCCGGGAAAATTGCTCGAATATAAAGTACACAACCATATGCTATTTGAGAGGCATCACAGAAACCAACTAATTCTACTGCACTTGCATTGGCAAACATTAAATTTCGAGGAATTTTTAGGATTGGCATATTGATTAAACCACTTACAAACTGTTTCCAAAGTTTTAATAGATCATCTGGTAGTATTTCATCCCATTTGAGTTTGTTACACCACAGCTTTTGCATGATGACCTTAGCTGCTACTAAAACTGGACCAGCAAGTCCCAAAGGGTCATAAAATTTTGATATGAAGCTGAGAACTTGTCTTTTTGTTATGCATTGATTTATTTCAATTTTGGGCGAGCTCAATTTAAAATCATCAGAATTTGTGTCATAAGCAACTCCTAACGTTTTTACAGTAAAATTGTTTTTCATTATACCGACGTCATCAAAAGTTTGTTTTTCTTTTGGAATGTCATTTAATATGGCTGGTGCATTTGTGCACCATTTGTGTAATGAAAAGGAACGTAATTCTAATAAGGAAATTAACTCTTGTTTGAGCTTTATTGTTTCCTCTATGGTATCATCACCTGATAAAACATCATCGACATAGGTGTTGTTAAGCAAAGCGCGAGCCGCCTTTGGAAATTTTTTGCCTTCTGTATGAGCCAGTTCCACTAAGCATCTTGTGGCTAAGAATGATGAACTTTTCAAACCATAAGTCACGGTTTGCAGCTGAAGGCACTGTAGAATACCATAGGGGTCCCTCCACAAAATATTCTGAAGAGGACGATGCTCAGGACAAACTAGAATCATACGATACATGTGCCTGATATCAGCAGATATAACAAATTTGTATGTTCTAAAAAGTATTAGGATATCAAAAAGATCGCTTTGCACAACAGCGCCATTATAAAGAAAATCATTTATGCATTTTTTAGACCTTGTTTTCATACTTCCATCAAAAACTACCCGGAGTTTCATGCTTTTACTTTCCTCCCGAATGACTGGGTGATGAGCCATAAAATACACTGAGCCACTATTTAAGTTATAAGAATCAAGATTTACAATTTTTGCATGACCAAGATTGATGTATTCGTCAATAAATGACTTATATTGCTTGAAAAGATCTGGATTTGACTTGAATCGTTTTTCTAAATTTTCGAAACGTTTAATGGCAACTGAGAATGAATCTCCTAAATTTAAATTGTTTATATTTTGTTTTAATGGCAAACTTACTTGAAATTTGTTCTCTAACACTTGAACAGAGTTTTTAAATTCAAGCTCACAAGCTTCCTGTTCACTGGAGTATTCATGAAAAACCTTGGGAACCTTCTCATGTTCCCAAAATTGGGACATAGTTTTGTTGAGGTCATTGTATGTGGCATGCAATGTGATTAAATTACAAGATTGATTTGCTGGAATGCATCCACTGACAATATAACCGAAAAGAGTATTTTGTAAATACAGGGTGTCCCATTCAATTTTTTGTGACAGAAAAATTTTAAATGCAACATTTGCACTGAATAGAAGGTCAATACTTCCAGTTTGATTGAAATTGTCATCTGACAAAGTAATACCTTTCGGAAAATTTAGTTTTGATTTGTCAAAAGTTATGCGAGGTAACTCACTGGTGATTGAATCAACAACCGCGCACTTGAGATTGGTGGAGTAATCATGCGAGCAGGATTCTACCCTTAAATCAATAGATTTTTGAATTTTAGTTATGTTTTCGGTAACACCAACAAGATTGATACAATTATTATATGGTTTAAAATTTAATTTTTCTACCAAGCTACTAGTAACTAACGACATCTGAGAACCCGTGTCAATGAGTCCTCTGGCATAAATATACTTGCCATCCCGGGCCCTAAGTTTAATTTTTACTGTTGGTAAAAGAACTATTTGATTCTGGGTTTGAACAGAATTGAAAGTGATTACCTTATTCTCAGCTTCAGACACCCTTTCATCACTGTTTACCTTGTTCAAATGCAGCAGCGAGTTGTGTTCTTTTTGGCACGTGTTACATCTGAAACTCATCTTGCATTTGTCAGCATGACTATTTAGGCACAATCTGCAAAATTTGTGTTTATCTATAAAAGAAATTCTTTCGTTTACGGGAACTGACCTGAACTTTCTACAATTGTACAGTTTATGGCCATGAAATGAACAAAATGAACATTTATCTGATTTTGACCTTGTGATTAAATGAGAAAAAGATTTTTCTTTGACTTTATTCTCAGGCATATTATTGGTAGCCTCTAAGGCTGTAGCTCTATTTTCTAAATATGATAAAAATTCATTTAAGGTTGGCAACTTGGAGTTGTCTCTATCGATTTGGTACGACCTGTTTGTGAATTGGTCTGTTTTTCTGGATAATATGCAGGTTAGCAGCATATCCCAGCTTTCAACAGGCTGTCCCAAATTTTTTAGAGCACCTACTTGCTGTCTTATTTTGCTGACAAATTCTCTCAAGGACTGAGCTGTTCCCTTTTGCAAATTGGGAATATCTAATATTGAATATATGTGAGAATTTATCAACATTGTTTCGTTGTTATACCTTTGATTTAAAATATTCAAAGCCTCGATATATGAAGAATTAATTAATGGTAGGTTATTAATTAGAGATAGCGCTTCACCTTTTAAATAGTTTCTTAAGTAAAACAACTTTTCTACCTCCATTAACTGTTGATTTTTGTCAATAACTGCTGTGAAAATTTCAATAAATGATTTGAAATTCGTTAAATTTTTACCATCAAATGACGGAATGTCAATTGGTGGCAGTTTTGTGGTAGAAATATCATTTTTTTGAATGGGAATGCTATTATGAGAGAGTTTACATCTATTTTTGTCATGAATACTTAGCTCCTTTTTAATATTGGCTATTAAATCAATGTATTTGTCCTCAATGTCATCTAACGTTTCATCATAGTTTCTGTCTAAACATAAAATTTCAACATGAATGTCCTTTATTCTAGTGAATGCTTCTTGAAGGAGCTCTTTGCGTGCACTTAAGCGCTCAGTTTTTTGTTCACTAACAGGATCGTCTTTATGTGCAATAAGAAATCGTTCGATTCGAGCTATTGTCTCTTCTGCCTGTAATTTTTTAACCTTGAGGCGTTCAATGTCTTTTTTGTTAGCCATGATTGAAAATAGAAACAAATTTATAACCTAAGAACACTAAACTAAACACTAGTATCTACTGCACCAATGACTGTCTATGGCGATCTAGTTCAAATAATCCGTGGCTTCCATTTTATGTCCATACATCAGTTTGACAGGACGCCATTTTCTATCCAAAATTACGGACACGCTGCTGAATCCAAATTGAAATACTTAATTGAAATTGAAAATGATGAATCCGTATCGAAAGGACCAAAAATAATGTTGATTACATTATCTGAGGAGTGAGCAATATAGAGTGGACTGTAT
>CAJUYH010006757.1:0-19241 GCA_910591685.1 Galerucella tenella
GGGACAGGGACGTTTGATAAGTGGAATACCAAAAAGTTGAGTGACATGCAAGTATTATTTGGTAGTTCAATTGAAGGAATTGATTATGAAATAGAGAAAAAGATATAAGCTTTATTGTCATGAAAACTTCATAGACAAATCGATATAATTTAAAATATGAATAAAATAAAAAGCCGCAACAGAATATGAAACATTGGAATGTGGACTATACCAATACATATATCAGAAATAGACTGGTAGTTGATGATAGATTTAATCCGGGAGAAATGTAAGGCGACGAGCACACTGATCAATTGGTATCGAGTCGTGTATTCGGATCAAGTGATAGCTGATATGCTCGTCACACTAAGAAAGCATGACAAATTTCCAATTTGACATGTAACAGCTGATTTTTCAAATCGTTTTAAATTGTTACACCTCATTTGATCGCTAATATTGATCACTCAACTATTTTATTCAATTCCTTGCATGTAATAAATAGATATGTGAATAAAAAACCGAGGTTGAAAGTTCGTAAACAGATATTTATTACCAATAATACCATTTACGCATGCGCGGCTGTATCAGGTCCAGCCTGAAGAAGTGAAAGTGGATAGGAAGGACATAGAATGAAAAATGAGGTTTCAAACCCATCCACCAGAAGCGCTAGCTGCAATCGAGTGATCGAAATAGGCAAGGCAGCTAAGGCCACAAAACAGACTCAGATTAACCTATACTTAGAATATAGAACAGACAGGAAGGAGCATTTACCAAATAAGTTTGCGTCCAAAAATAGGAGGTTGCAAATGACGGAATAGTCGGTTCCGTTTTGACAGTGGCGTACTATTTGTATATGTATAGGGTATGGGATATGTAAAATTTTAAAATTGTAGCTTATTAGATATGTTATGTTTTACTTGAAGTTTGAAAATTGCTGTTATTTCATATTTCTTGTGGTCTTGGTATAACCACAAGCTGCACAACTAACCATTATATGCCTTTACACCTTAAACACCAAAAAAACTACGTGAAAAATCTACGTCAGTCAAGCACAGAATACACCAGCCAAACAAGAAACGAAAGTCGGCTTAAATCCTTTGATGTTTTGGGGGCAAAATTTTGTGTCCTTCAAACTGACGTTGACAGATAACGGAGCAAGTTACACTAAGAAAATTGTTCAAATAATGTGAATAAAATATTAACTACTTGCAAAAAAGTGAAACCAAAGAATCTCGAATAATATTATGACTTGTTCCGACAAAGTTTTAATTATTAATTAAACTCAATTTATGGAGTACAATCCATTATTAAAAATAATGAGCTATTTTTTAACCAAATGATTCTTATTTTCTATATTGTTATCGAAATTATAATGTGTAGGTATGTATTTATGTAGCACTATATGTTATAAAAAAGAAGCGACTTTTCTCCATAGTTATCGAAGTTTTGTTGTGTTTTTCAATTATTATCATCCATCACTTGAATGACAGCCACGAATTGCACAAGTTTTTGGCGCCATAACTAATAAATGTAATTTTATAAACAAATTTTATAGGTCAAAACACACAAAAATTTGTGAATAATCTGCGATCGCAGTATATGGATTCAGAGCCTAAGAGTGATAATGAAAGGTATTTCCCATCGCTCTCAGGTATTTCTTAGCGCGTGGTGGAAGGTAAATTACATTTAAGAATTCTTTAATCCGTTTCTGATATTACCAAACTCTAGAAAATTATTGGTGTAATCGGGCATTCGTCTATCTTTCTGCTCCAGTTTTCTCCACTCTCACGCTTATATACTCACAGTACCTTATCAAAACACAAATAACAGCAGCAAATGACAAAAATAAACAGTATCTATAAGTATATAGTGTGACAATCAGTGACATATGAACAGTCAATGGTTACAACAGTCTGGATGAACAATTTGAATTTTAAAATGTTTTCTTCTTTTCGTGCTAAACGCCTAAGCTGTAGGGCCTGTCTCGACAAGTCAATTGCAGCTAGCACTTTATTAGGTGGATGGGTTTGAAACCTAATTTTTTTATTCCAGGTCACCCTCTAAACGTTCACTTCTATAGGGTTGTCTGTTTTGTGAATTAATCGACAACATCTACGGACATAACTCGTCCAATGTGCCCGTTGGCTCATGGTTGTTTATTTACTTATGCAGGTTGTAAAAGGTTTTGTGGAAGTTTTATCCGATTTAAAGAGTTTTTACTTAGGTTATAAGTTTCAAAAAGTAGATACCGATTATAACACCCGATTGAAGGTAGCTCTGCTAGAAACATTTACGACAGCCCATCATTATGTGTTCAGGAAACTGTATCAAAAAGGCACCCACTTGAAAATATTGTTTGAATTCTACAATAGAAAATAACCCATCTTCAATACCTATATTTTTGAATGTGCAAAGACCCAATTTTTTTGAGATAGATAAAGAAGTAAAAAGGAAAATATTTTGAAAGATTGCACATAAAACGGTTTCTTAGTATAAAAAACTGAATAAATACTATCAGTGTAAACACAAGACAAAAACATAAGATAAAAAGCTTAAATTATTTGTTAGATGATTCAACGAAGCAAGAGAAGATTTCATCTTAACAGCAATTATCATTTTCTGTTAGATTCTTTTTTTATAATTGAAAAAATTATACAGAAATAGTTTATTATTATATATATACCCACCTATTACAGAAAATACACAAAATAGGTATAAATTTATACTTCAGTTTCTCCGGATACATAATTGTGATGTTTGTTAATCCAATCTACTCACAATAAATTCCTTTATTAGTACGTTAATTCCCTGAAGGAAATTAAATTAAAACATAAGGTTCTGTTCCAAAATACTTGCTCTTTTCGATGAAGTTGACACGATTCCATTTAAATTACTTTTGAGCGCCCGGATTTTTTCCCGGATTATCGCTAACTGTCTCACTGGCCTCTCTTTCTCTTTCTGGCTGCAAACAGTTGTGTGTGTAAAAAAGCTACAGGAGCGAGTCCATATGGCAATGGTTCGACCACTTGAGCAAATAACAAAATACAAAAAAAATTGTAACAAATACCTAGTTTTTTTGTAATTTGAAAGCAGACCCCCTAAAAAGCGATCCATGGAATATTTCATGTGACTTGTCTTTGATGGTTCCATTTTCAATATACCCCTACCCTATTGAAAATGGAAAATATATTATCGAAAATCTATAATTTATTTCCAGGTAACACGTCAGTAAACTCTTTTTCAACATATCTATCGGAAGCTCCTTTCATGTTTCAAGACAGATTATATTGTTAATAATTTCAACAGAGCTTCCGAAAATTATTCGGATCGTTGCTCTCATGTTGATAATGTTTTTCAGAAAATTTAGAGATTTATACTACAATTTCAATTCTGCCAGTCGTTTCCTCATCTCAAAAAACTTTTCAGTGCTCTCTCAGAGAAACAAAGTAACTGAAGGATCACGATTTTGTCATTGTCTTCGTTCTTCGGAAAATTTGTAAAATTCCGAAATATTAAAGATCTGCGTAGTGCACAGTTGCTATGCTACGCCCTTCCTTATTGCTCTAAGCCCCACTTATTTTAAGATTTCAAAGCTTTGCAATAGTCATTTATAAAAAAAATCGGATTTTCACTGACGTACATGCTTGAAGTATTCTTGATTGTATTAAGCTCTGGGAATCATTTTCAGCTCGAACAGCTCCATCATCCAGTCTCCATCATCTGCGAGTTCTTGTAAATTAGTTCCTGCTTCTTCTAATTCCCTCATTTTGCTTATAACGAACTGAACTAAAACTGAACGCTGAACGTGATAAATATAACTTCATTTAAATGGTTTTTTCACTTATCAGTGGACATCAAAAGTAACTATAAAACGTCAATTGCAAATATAAATTGTTAAATTAAAGCAGACAATTAGATATAACCAGTAAAATTGCATTGTTCCGTGTTTTACCATAGGTTACATCTGTGAGATCTGATGGAAAACTCTTCGAAGGTGAACCAGTCTAAAATTTATAGAATTTAAAGAACTTATAGAATGTGGTAAGGAAAGAAAAGGAAATTGGAACTATAAATGAAATAATCTTGAGTTTCAATTTTAACTTTGAGAAGCTGGCATTATGCCAAAAGGGGGGAAAGTTTAAATTTTGAATTGCAAATTGCCTTCATGTCTTTTTATTTCAACAAAAATTTCAATATAATTTTTAAATGTTAAATGTAATTTTTGAGAATCTTATATTCTCAATTTGTATTCTCAACTTTGAACATCCTGTTACATTACTTGATAAGTGTAGTGGTAAACCATGAAATATAAAATTATATAATGTAATAAAATAGTTTTAAGAATAATATGGTTAATGACCTAATCGATATGTATTATGCTGTTTCTATGGCCACGAGTTACAGGAAGTAGAGTTCAGTCACTTACGGTCCCCATAGAAACAGCAAATAAGCAAAATAATCAATTCTTACATATTCTTATGAAGAATTAATCAATATAAGTGAGTTTTTTGTAAAGGTAGTCAATAAAATTCATTCGTACGAGTTAGATGCATTATTCTCATACAAGGAAAACAATTCCTATTCCAGGAGCCATCACAATAAGTAGTTCTGTTCAAAGTTTAACATAATCATGAGATCTTCATATTAAGTGTACCATTTCTATTTCTATTGTAGCCTGGTGATGGTAATTCGGTACCGAAACTAGTAGCAACCTAATTTTCCTTTGCTGGACAAGATTAAATATTGTGGTTCTGGAACTTCGAGTTTTATTGAACCGTTTTATGTTTCTTTATGTTAACTTCTGGGTTTTCTTCCACATGCTAGTAGAAAAAAATAGTGTACCCAACACGTGCGTAAAGTATCTTTTTTTACAACTGCTGTGAAAAGTGAAGTAATTCTTAAGGCTTACTCAATTTCAAAACCAAATATTGCTCATACTGTGAGAAATATTATTTCTCACGGCACCTTGGCCACGCCACATACATTTATATGGAGAATCAAATGAAATCAACAAAAACTTAGTATGCTATATTGTCATCTTTGAACACCTACTTAGTTGTCACAAAACTGTCAGATTACATTGGAAGTTTTTAAATTCGAAAAGGTAGTTTCAAATAACAGAGAATTTAATGAAAAGAAATGACGTACCGGGTTTGACCATACAAAATTGTACAAATTTCACCATCAACTATAATTTTAAATTGAATTATTCAACAGTTTAGAGATGGGATACTTAAGTGTTATTTTTGATTTACTAACCATAGTTACATTACTTGTACCTATTCTTTAAATTTGTGCAGTTGTAGAAATAGTATAGTGTGCAACATGTTGGGAAAGTACTTATCTCACTCGAGTGTTTGCGGTAGCTCGTGCCACAAACTCCCCTGACGCGTCGTTCGGCCAGCAACCGCGTGCGGAAATAGTAGTTTGTACAGCTAGTGCGCAAAGCGTCACTTTTCCCACGAGCCGGAAGGCGGGTGCCACGAATCTAGCGAGTGGGAAAAGTGATTTGCGTACACGTTGTACACAACATTTTTCCCACGACCACATTTATTATTGAAGGAAATATAGTAATTTATTTAGTTATTTCATTTAAACTTTGAACAGAAAGAACAATTTGAAAATTAATAGAAAAATCAGTTGAATGTATAATTCATTGTAAAATTTGACAAATTTTGTATTATTTCTATAATATTATTATTTCGATCTTGGTTCATAATTCCTAAAATAATGCTTAATAGGTTGATGTTTTATACTTAATAAATTAAAATAAATAATGAAATAGATAGTTTACTCACTTTTGATCTAAATTCAAAAATTTCACATCAATAAGATGTTCACTATTAGGTTGAATTGCCAAAAAAAGTTGACAGGTCATGGGTAGCTTTGTTTAACATTTTGGTGCAGAAAGGAGCCATAGCGTGTACTTTTCGCATTACTCTTCCAACGGTTATCAAAAGAATTAGGAAAAGGCCTGCTACTATTGTTTTATTTTTCTGTTTGCTTTTTATATCTATTATTGATATTCTTTCCGACCATACTTTCCAGCTATACATCTCTTTATCTAATTTATTTCTCATCTCCTGATGCTGTTTGGTTCTCTTCAACGTCACTATATCAACAGTTTCTTTAATCGCTAATAATTCTACTTTCATATTTCAAAGTTAATATTCTAGTTCTTTCACATTTCCCTAGTTCCAAGTCTCTATTTTCCATATTATATTTTTTCTTATTCTTGATTATTTCAGGAGATTAAATTATAATCTTTTCTATATTTCTTACCTCAACGTTTCTGAATCGTTCCAGCTACCGTTATTAAGAACAATTGAGTTTTTTTTCCAAATTCTGGTTCCTACATGACACTAATGAAAAAATTATACACCACCAGAAACATACAGAAGATATTATATTCATTTTATCATTACCTTGTTTTTGTGTTTCTCATTGTTGTGTTGTGTTGTTGTGTTGTGTTGATATTTATTTCGTCTATTTACCTCCTGTAACCGATTACATGAAATATGGTTGGAAAATAGTTCTGAAGCCAAAAACTTCCCCTATATTTTCTGATAGCGTAGAGAAGTACGATTAGAAATTGTAAAATATATTTCAGTTGGAAATAAGTAAGCCGGGGGCTCAATCCATCAAACCAAAGTTTTTTTGAATTAAAATTACCGTAAAACCGCAAAAATAACGAAAACCTGTTCTACTAAGTTTCCCAGCAAGGTGAAAAGAGAGTTGGTGTAATAAATTATTTTCAAATTTTGTGTTTCAAATATAAAATGGATTGTTGATATAGGAGAAAAGTTCATTAGCGGTTTCTAATGAAAGTATGAAAATATATCGGTCCCTGGGGTTTTCCTTAAATAAGAACAAAAAAAAACTCTAGAAAATCGAAACTCGACGCGCGAAACCATTATTTTGGGTCATTACCCTTCGCCATTATTTTATGCACGTTCAAAAAGTGAAACAGTTCATGGACAAAAGCCGAACACTTAAAATGTCGTGCCTGATTATGGCAACCTCGCAAAGGCGCAAAATACCATATTGACGAACATAACCTAATTATTATCGTATGATAAGAGAAGTAAAGTTTTAGCCCGGATGTTTTTTTATACCTCAATTGATGGTTTAACATGCCTCCATCTTGCAGAGAATCGTATCTTGGTGCGATCTACCGGCGGATAACGAAAGTAAGCATCAGGTAAAAATGTAGGTAGTCAGAAGCTGGAATTTGTGTGCCATCACTCACATTTCACTGACCTAATAATGTCAATGTAGCCATGTTTCAATTATAAACTAGATATTTGATTGCTCCTAGGGAAATTCGAAACCAACACCTTGAATATATTTGTGATATCAATAAAATCACCAAAACAGTATAGTCACACATTAACATTATTAGGATAACCATAATTAAATTTCCAAAAAGCAAGCCCTGCATAGGTCAGTTGTGTTTCACATTAATTTGACGATTAATGAAACATTCAGTTTATAATTAAAACAGCAATATTAGCATTATTAAGTGAGTGATACCTTCACACTAATTATAGTTTGTGGTAATCTACTTTTCTACCTCATACCTATTATGCAAACGTGTCTCTAGATCGCACCACAATCGATCCACCGCAGTGTGGAGGTATGTAGAGCCGTCAATTCATTGAATTCTGAAAAAAATATTTTTATGAGCTATAAGAAATGTTCGAAAAGTCAGTGACCTTTCAGTTACTTTAAATGTACCACTGATTCTGCAACTACCATTTGTTAATAAACTACTGAGCAAGCAGAGTCATTTAGTGCTGGAATGGTTGGTCAGCATTTTAGCTGTGTATTTTTGGAAAAATGAAAAAAGTGAATCAACCATTATTTTTTGCCAACAATGCCTTACTGAAACTAAGAAAAGGCTTGGGAAATACTATTAATGTCAGTGGTTGATAAGTGGTTTAATCAGCTTTGTCGTGGTAGTACCAGAACAAATTACGCACAAATTACGTTAAAGATCTATCATGGAATGATATTGGACAACCTCAAAACCATTGAACTTGCTGCGAGTGGAGTTGATCAGAAGTCAAGTATCTAGGTCTGACGACCCTAGATAGTGAGCTCCTTTGGAACCAACACCAGGAGGTAACGCATAAAACAAAAATGGCTCCAAAAGAATGCAGGAAAAATTGGATTTGTATCCCGACGATCATGGGGTGGATATATAGAACCATAGTGAGACCAATAATTACATATAGAACCGTAGCGTGGGAGAGCAGAACTTGCCACCAGGATTCTAAGACGTGTAAGCATTATAGGAGCAATAAAAACATGCTTAACTATGGAAGTGGTTCTCAACTTCTAGTCACATTATATGGTGGTGGAAAAAGATACAAAAAGAACATGATACAAAATTGATAGAGATTCAGGAATCAAAAATCGTGACACTTGAGAAATGGTGGTATAATGGAAAAGTATAACTTCGTGAAGAAATTCAATACAGAATACAGTAGCAAGAAGGAATGGGATTCCAACACAAATACTAGATTTGGAACAAATGCTATCCCATGGTTTACAGATGCTCCTAGAGTGATAGAAGTGACTGGTATAGAACTAAAGTGGCTATAAGTACTACTTCGCTACCCCATACAGGGCCATGATACGGGATAGAGAGTCCTGGGAAGAAGAGAAGAATACACACTCTAATGGGACCGTCTGGTACACAGATGGCTCATGCTCCGGTGATAGAGCGGGGGCTGAAATTTACTCCAGGAACCCAAGAACACAGGTTTGTGTACCATTGGGTGATGGTGTATCTGCATATCAGGCCGAGATATATGCAATCTTGGAATGTGCGCAGATAAACCTAGACAGAGGTTATGTGGATCGACGCATAACCATATAATTCCACAGTCAGGCAGCAATTGAAGCCCTGAGTGGGTATACCAGCAACTCAGGACTTGCTAACGAATGTCTAGAACGACTTGCTAATCTTGCAAGGTGGAACGTGGTGCGGCTAGAATGGATTCCAGCCCACTCTGGTTTTGAAGGCAACGAGATGGCGGATGCACTAGGCCCGGGCTCGACCCTGGGCCTAACAAAACGAAAAATACGCAAGGAGACGAAGAAGTGGCTGAGGAATCAGCACCTCGCTCATTGGAATGCTCTGCAGGGTCCAAGACAATCCAAACTTCTACTGAAGGGCAGGGCAGCCACTAAACTACCAAGTAGTAGGCTAAGGAAGATAGCAGGACTCCTAACAGGGCACTGCTGTATGAGGAAACACCTCCACAACTTAGGAGTAGAGGAAAGTTCCCTATGTAGGGGTTGCGGCATGACTGACGAAACGTCAGTCCATGTTCTCTTAGAGTGTCCACACTGGGCTGTACTACGCAGGCGAATCTTCGGAGTCCCTGTTATGGCCCCTGGAGACACAAGCAGACATCCATTGAAAAAGGTTGTGGCCTTTATTGAAGGGCTCGGTTTCATGGATGTCTAGGTAGCAGGAATGGCACAATAGGCCCGCCAGTGGCCTTAGTGTCGGAACCTTGTCTTGAGTTGTCCAGGACAAGGCTCGCCTGCACATTTAGTAGTAGTAAAGTGGCTATGAACAAAACACTCTTTGAACTTGGAAAACCCCAAACAAGTTAAAATTCAAGCCAAAGGAACGTTTGCCCAGTTAAATATTGATGGAGAGTAAGGAGTGCGAAGAATTATCATAATGTCGAATAGCCGAGCAGCCATAAGTTATCGTGAGATCAGTTCCAAAATGGTATGTTAATGTCCAAAAAAACAAAATAAACTAGGCGTCACCTTCAGGATACTCTGTAATGGAAGGAAAAATAGTAGCAGAAAAACTACCAAGAAAATGAGACCGGAAAACTTCTCCAGTGAAAAATTGGCGACGCAAAAATAGTAATCCGACTATTGGGAAGATTTAGTTGAATTTATTACATTTTTTAAAATCCTTGCATCTTTTGTTCCTGGCCTCTTTCAAGTATGGTATAAGTGTTTTTCTTTCTCCTAATATTTCTTTCTCTATCCAGATATCGGTACCTTTTAATTCTTTTGATTTACTCAGTATCTCCATTTTTCATTTCCAGATGTTAGCTTTAAAATTATCGGTCTTGTCCTGTTTGTTGCATATTTCCTTAATCTGTTGACTTCATCTATCTGTTCTTTGTCGATCTGAATACCAAGTTTTCGAATTACTGTCTTCCAGGTTTATCCCTGCTTCCATCCACTTTATCGTGAACTCCTTTGATTATAATGTTTTATCTTTTTATTTCTCTCTCCAAGCTGTTTATTTTGTTTCGCTCTCTTGTAATCTGCTCTTTAAGGTTTTTATTCTCCTTTTTTATTTGTTTTCTATGACCAGATACTACAGTTTCTCATTCATTGTTTTGAGATTTTGGTTTATTTCAATTATTTCATCCATACTTCCACTATCAGAATTCATTTGGATCGAATACTTGAAAATTGCGTAAGAAGATAATCCCACCTCCACGGTTTGGAGGATTTTTCTCATATCTATCCTTTTTTTTTTGCGGGAACTACGATCGTCTTGGTAACGTCGAAGTGAATTCAAACGAGGATTTACTCTAATCAATTTTGTTAATCAGCCTATAAGTTGGATTTGGTTTACCTTGTACTGGTTTGGGCACCATTCTATATTGTTGTTATCATTAATTCACGCTAATTCAATACTGGTATTAAATCTTACACTATATTAAATCACCAATCACCATATATCTAGTGCTGCAAATTAAATTCACTACAATACACGTGAATACGGGAAAATGTAGCAGAACTTTATAATAGCTAACATACGATTTAGCACCGGTGTTGCCACTTCAAGAAGGATACTTACCTAGACTAAAACCTGTGGATTGCCAGAAATTCTTCCAGGAAATTGGATTGGTGAAACTACTTGTCTATGAGACTTTCCTCAAATACTGAGTAAAAGAAAGGGGACACAATAGTTACTTCAAGTCTCAGTGGATAACATTCCAATATTCATACATACCATAGATAGATAGGTACCATAAAATGAATATTATAGTATGAAAAGTCATACGCATATTGGCGCATTCGTTCGAATTGTTCAAATTCGTTATGTTTTTTTATTGTTAGGGAGGCACTTCTGATTATAACAGTCTTAGATAACTCTTGATATCTATTGTCGCCAGAGAAGGCAGTAAATTTGATTTCTTTTCGTGTGAAACATATAATTTTTTCTCCGATTATTTATGAAGTATATTTGAAAATTCAAGTTGGAGTGAAAAGTTTTTTATAACGGATATAACTCGCAATTGTTAATATTTTTTCTAATCGTTTGCTAAAGGCATTAATTGAATTGTTGATTAGATCTTCAATTGTATACATAATAATATATACCGAAAGATAATACATATTATTATAATGTTAAATATCGACAATAATAGGGTGCACACATAGAAGTTAGCCTATGTAAACGTGACGAGACTGATGGTTTGATATGGGTACTAAGACTCCTTACAGTCCTTACAATCATCACCCTATCTTCAACCAATGAATGCTTATTAAGTTTTGGAAATTGAAAATCGTCGAAAATAGTGATTTTCTTGAATTGAATAGTACACCTGAGAAACCGTGATTTCTATTTTTTTTTTTAAATATTTTCAGCAGTAATACCCCTAGGGTCTTGAAAATTAATTGTCAATCTGATGTTTAATAATTTTCAATACAAACTTCATTAGTTTTAATCAAATATAATTCATTTTTATTTTAAACTACAGTTGTGAAAAGTACAATTGGTAAATTAATTGAATCGTTAGATGCAATACCAAATCTTCGCGACATTTTTAATCCAGTTGTCAGTTTGCGTTCAATTAATTTTTGATAAAAAATAAACACCAAACTGAAAACACCACATGTAGAGTATTATCGCTGTAATACAGCGGTGATTGGATGAAAATTGACACATGACTTGAAATTAAGTAATTTGATTGGTTACTATATTCAGTAAAAAATTATCTCGATAATAAACAATATGGCGTGATCAAATTTCAAATGTTTTATTAATTATTATGTTTATTATACTCAATAACAATACGCCCTTCACACTTCACGCGCATGAATTTTGCACTCCCAGTTCTATGTATGACATTAGTAAGAGAGAGGCAGATGGTGCGATTCAACAATTTTTTGCTACTTTTGAGCAGAAAATCGATCAAAATTTCTAATTTCTCCATCTTAAAACGCTTTTCTTTGTGAAAATACGCATTTGTCCATTTTATACGTAATTTCTCACCGTACACGGACCTCTTCGAATGAGTTTTCGTATTCTGTGGAAGTATCCAACGCAGAGAACCAAACGAACTGCATTTCAGCAAACGGTAGATCGGTAACAGAATGTCACCGTAGATGCAGCCATATCGTTAATCATTTCGAAAACGAAGAAGAAGAAAATGCAGTAGGTAACCCATTTGCACACAATACACCGCGAGATCTGTAATTAGAAGTTACAGTTATCATTTAATGACGTTCGAACTTGCTCCTATACTTGTGCATTTATTTCATGAACTGGTTTTAAGTAATGCGATGATGTAGGTATGTTTTGTTACATAAACTTTATTTGTTTTTATCTAAAAAAGGGGTTTTGTGGTGACAATACGTTCGATATTTCATAACGCAAAATTAATCATTTAATTTTTTTAACAATATCTTATATCACCAACCGGTTTCAGAGATAACAGTTGCATCGTCAGGAGTGGAAAACAAATGGCGATGCAAATGTTTTTTCTGAGACCGTGAAGAATCTATATTATACTAGAGGACTCGACAGACGTTGTCTCCTATTGAGTCAACATATAATATAACATTAACATTGCTTTTCATATCTAACGGTTTTATTGTTTCCTGTCTTTCTCAATTATTAATCAAATTTTCCTGTTCCAATTATATTTTAATTAATATAATGTAACTATAATGCCATCTACTGGGAATCTAAACCATCCAGTTACTCACTCAAAGAAACACAAAAAATGTCATCAAAATCGGGCCAACCGTTTATGAGTTGTTTAGTATGAACCCGATTGTATCGCCCTCTACTGGAGCTAATTGGGAATATAAGCTATCCAGCTACCCACTCAAGCACACACATACACACTTCAAAATTCATCAAAATTGGAGCAGTCATTTACGAGTTATTCAGTATGAACCCGATTGCAATTTCCTCTAAGGGGACTAATTTCGAATATAAACCGTCCAGTTTCTTATTCAAACACACACACACACATCAAAGTCGACCGGTTCGTTCAGGAGTTGTTCAGAGTGAGCTCAATATCAGCGCCACCGCAATTGTGAATATAAACCATCCAATTACTCACTCAAACACGCTCATGCAATTTCATCAAAATCGGTACATCCTTTTCGGAGTTGTTTAGTATAAACTCGATGGCAGCGCCACCTACCGGGACGACCAATTGTGAATCTACTCGATTAGTTAGGTTATAAAATCTGACATAAAAATAGGAAGAGTATATCTATGAACATAGATAACTAAGAGTGAACCATAGAGAAATATAATAATTTTGTCTATGGAGTGAACTTAGATTTGTCAACTTGAACGGAAGAAAAGACCTTAGTAACAGAAATAAAAACAAATGTCAAATAATTTTTAAAATTTTTTTAATTGAACGATAAAAACAACAATGAAGTATTTAAAGATATTAATAATAAACTTTCATATTAAAAAAGGAACATAAAATTTAATATTCAAGTCAAGTAATAAAAATAAAAAATCATTTAATGAATTTGATTGGTCAGCTGATATAAAATAAACTTAAAACTAAGAGACACATGGTTGTTGATTTTAGAAAAAAAAGAATTACGTTGTTATTGATAAGAAACGGGGAGGAAGGCGTCCCTGAGCTGTAAAGAGATACAGAATTAAAAAGAAATTTTTTCAATGTTATTAAAATAATTAAAAATTTAAGTTAGAATAAAATAAAACAACTCAAAATATATATAAAAAGTGAAACTAACTTTTTTTCAACAAGTTCCTGTTAAAAATTCCGTGGTAAATATCCATTTAAGTTAATAACCCTTTCAAATAAACCATAAATGGAAACTAGAGGCCATTTATACTGAAAATTCTCCAAGCTGACGACGGAACCTGAGCGAAGCAATCCAAATCAAGGACTAACAGGCCCAGAGCGGTCTGAAACATAAAAGGAAGTAATTATTAGAATTTCAAAACGTAGAAGAAAAAAGGTATTTGATAAATTATAATTTGAATCATCAACTAACATGTGTGTGATGATAATAAAACTCTGATATTTATCTCTCATTGTTGAGGTAATAGACTCGTCCATTTTGTTGAAACCCATGTTTCAAATTCCATAAGAAAAATTTGTATACTATCTTTTTTACACATTTTGTGTTAGAGTTGCATAACTAGTATAAAAACTAGCTTTTAATTTTCATTAGTGTGAATGTTCAGGAGTGAAAGACCATTTAGATAAGAGTATAATAAAAAACTTTTGTCTCCATATTTATTTTTAAATCTGTATCAATACACTTAAAAGTATAATAATAAACTTATTAATATTTCACTGATCACAAAACTAATTTTCTTTCTTTCATAAGGTTGGCAAACTTAATACACTATTGAACAATTTCAAGGGCAAGGACACAGGACCGGCCTCAAAAGTTTTCGAATATAATTAAAGTTAAAAAAAAGATTAAATTAAAAAAAGGTAAACAGAATAAAAAAACATAATAACATATTTAATACCTGAACTCACCCTGAGTATTGAAGAGTCCTAGAAAAACGGTAAGTGGTGTATGATACCATTAACATAAAATAGATTTCTGAAAAAATCATTGGCGCCCAACAAACAAACACATCAATACAATAAATGAAAAAAATTTAATAATAATAATAACACACACAAAACAATAAATTCATATCAATAAATATATATTATCATTAACCCAAATGCCATTTTTAAAGGTGTAGGGTGATACATTCCAATACAAACTTGGCCCATTCTTCCTTATTTCTTGCTAATATTTTTGCCTCATTCCATGTTTTTCCCTTTTCTTAAAGAATTTTTCCAATTATGCCATCCCATGTTTCTCTCGGCCTCCCGCGTTTTCTCTTATTCATTTTTTTGCCTCCCAAACTTGCTTAACTTGTCTGTAATTTGACATTCTTTGTAGGTGTCCCCACCATCCCAATTGTCTTGATTAAATATACTCAAGTGTCGATTTTATTTCTAGATCCTTTCTTATCGTTGTATTCCTTACTTTATCTATTCTTTTGACTCCTTTAACTCTTCTCAGATATTTCATTTCTACTATTAAGATTCAAGCAAACATGTAGAATTCTCAATTTTGAACAAAAAATAATAGTTTATAAGAATCTAGTTGAATCTCACTTAAATTACGGTATTATAGGATGGGGTGGTTTAGCAAAAGGATATATTTCCCCTCTAGAAATATTTCAAAAAAGATTCTTGAGAACAATACTTGTCAGGGGTTATGATTGTCCCAGCAATGCAATCCATTCAGAGACAGGTGTGTATGATATAAGGCAATTGTATTTTCTTGATGTGAGTATTGAACAATTTGATTGTGCACTCGCCTGGAGTGGAAGTAGCTGCAAAAAATGCTAAATTACCAATTCAATGCTGGCACCTTTTTTACAGATGAAATGTTATCTTGAATAGTCAAAAATACAAACAAATATATCGATACTATTTATAGCAAACGGGATGACAAAAACACCAACTTAGCAGAAATGGAAGCACTAATATGATTACTGTATATTCCAGGATGTTAACGTTTGGTGAACAATATTTTCTGTAAATCCCATTTCTTCACATTATAGATGTTCACTGTTATGTGTTCATAGCTAGATGTCAAGATGATAGTATTATACTATTATAATACTATTATCTTCGCATCTATAGATAACTATAGCTTTACTTAACTATGACAATTGTTACATGAAACTGTGATAAAGTGAATAAGTATATATTGAATAATTAGGAAAACGGTGACAAATATATTGATATCACTGGAAAAAACATCAGATAATGACATTTATCTGTCCATATTAATCAAAAAAATACAATAATCCAACCCAGTAATCACGCTCCAGAACTTTTTATTTATGATTTCTCAGTTTAATATTTATCTTATCAATTGACTCAACAATTAATGGAGATATTACAAAATAATTCTAATGCATTACTTTCCAATAAATTACGTCTATGAAGTAGTAAGTGAAATCTTTCATTACAGTCAACTCATTTTCTGTGAAGGATGCTTGCCTTTTGTTTAAATATGGAACAGCGGATAAGCATTGTATCAATCATTTGGAGCTATTATTCTTGAATTATTGTATCAAGATATCATTTTTTTGAAGAAGTTTGTCCTTTATCTGTTTCATTATATAAATGGATAATGCTTTGAATTGTTGATTAGGAAAGCGTATACAGTTTGGAAAAGACAGCAGAAATACATTTTCTCGGTTACTGTAGATATCTATAGAAAAACGGGAAGCACATGGAACTCGAATAATAAATTGACATTCTTCAACGTGAAAATATGATCTTCAACCCCCTTCGAGTGACAGTTACTGCCCCCCATTTTTTTATGGTAAGTAAGGGCTTGGATCTATCGCTTGAAACGTTTCTATTGTAATGTTTTTCTCATTTATTCAAGCAGTTTTTTCACTTCACTTTACTTTTTTTTTAATGTCAATGAATTGAATGATCAAAGCTTTGAGTATGAGTTTGAGTTATGTAGGGAATTTCAGTAATTGGATGATTTTTTGTGGTAATCTTTGCAGTAAATTTGGAAGCAATAACATATTTATGAATATGGAATAAGAAAGCCATGTACTTACTGTATGAATTTATTTCATTTGTTCACGTTCTTATTCGTGTATCACGCTCTGAGTTTTTGTGACCTAATTTGTTTCTGAAAGCTTTAAAAATGGATAAAGCCGAAAAAAAACTTAGTAGGTATTCCAAGTATTGCATTGTTCCAGAGTGTAAATCAAGCTCTATCAAAACTCCAAACAAAATATTTGTTACTTCACCTGGTGGCGCAAGCAAAAATGCATTCAAGAGAAGGGCATTGTGGTTGCAAGCTATGCGTCGAGACAAAGACGATATTCCGACAAATACTACTGCTTTTGTTTGTGAAGACCATTTTAATGTGTAAGTACCTACTCCTATGTTAGTAGTTTTTCTTCTTAAATATTTTGAGGTTATGTACCTATATGTCCAGAAATCAACCATAAAAACATTATTTTCTCACCACCACACATCAAGTTTTCACTGAAAATGTGCAGAAATATTATTCAATAGGAGTGAAATTCAGTCGTTCCGAAATATGGTTGGATATTATATATAAAACATAGTTTGGATCGTACTAACGATAATGCTTTAACTACTCTTATTTCATCTGCATTGAAGCAGCTGTTTGACTTCATAACTTCAAGCAGCATGAATGAGTCTACTTTGGGCAAGTTATCAGTTTGTGCTTTCACAAAACCTTCGCTAGCCATATCTTTACTCACAAAATATGAAAGAATTGTCACTGAACACTGAACTAGTAAATGAAATATGTTCTTTTGAAAGTTTTAAAATATCCTCGGAAATATCGAATATTTATGTCCACTCTCCTCTTCACGTTGACTTTTAGAAATAAAAAAAAGCACACACAAACACGTAATGGTCTGAAACAAACATATAATAGATATTTACATAATTAGTTATGAAAAGAGCGATATTGTTCAACAAGCGTAATATTTGCCAAAACGAGCGCTAGGGAGTTCTGCAAATTACGCGTGTTGAACAATGTCGCTCTCTTCATAACGTGTTTACGTACAACGTTTTATCTAGTTCCGCGCTTTCATAATATTCAATAAAATCTTCAATTACAATGATAATATTGAAGTGGAATCAAATGGTGTTAGAAGTATTGTTACTATGATGTATTCTCCCAGAAAATTGACTTACTTTAAATAAATGAGTCCTGAATAATCTTTCCAATGTTTATAAATCTCAAAATACTATTGAATTAAAATAATGGGTTAATTGTACAGTTTAAATAATGAGATAATTGTCAGTTTTGACAGTACCTACCTAATTAATAAATTATTCTTTGAAACTCATGTGGTATCTCTATGTTGAAACATAAACAGAACAGTTACGTAAAGTTTTTACATAACTACTTTTCATAACTGATATATGAAGGTTATGAAAAATGTGACGTTACCTAACGTCAAGGAGTGACGTAAAGTGTCACATTTGATAGCGAAATTAGATAAATAATATTTTTACGTCGGTGAAGCAATTAATAGTTAATTAAAATACAATATGAACACAAAACTACACAGAACCTTATGCAATACTGGCCATATTGACAAAAGTAGGTGAACAAATGGTATGACATCACACGTATCATCGGTAGCGTTCGCAAATTCTTGGGTGGTGGTCGGAGAGTGCATTAAAATTTATAATCTATTTCAAAATTGGAATTTTATTTTAAGAGGAAGTAATTTCCAATGGAAACTGGTGTATTCCCTATTATTAGTTATTTTTGATATCAACTTTACTATTGAAAATTAATATCCAAGCAAAATATGGAATATGCGTGTACTCTATTAAGATTAAGAATGTTATAAGGCTTACATGCTCTTAAGAGCCCCTCTACTGGGGCCTGGGTGTTCCTGTCAATCCGGAGTTGCTCATGTGTTTGTTGAGTTCCCAGTGCCCTATCAGAAGCTCCACCAGAATCCTGTTTATAACTTCATAAGGTCGAGAAATATTCTACCGAATTACACTCCTGCATCAAAATGCATGCATGCATTTTGTCAGTGAAAACTGCTTTCGGTTATGCTTTCATGAAAAATTATCGGTAATTTTGATGCACTCATGTAATTACTTCCAAAAAGTGATGTGACAGAGGTCACATAGATTATTATTTATAATTATTAACCAAACAAATTTTAAGATATTCTTCTCAAAGAACAGACAAGTAATCATTACACTACATTGTATACATAAGGGTTCATTGAAGTTTGGCATTGTAACGTAGACAAAACTACGTTCACTAAAATTTGTCACATATTCATAATACTGGATTGAAGCAAAGGAATGATAGACTGTGTGATAATTAGACGAAGTGCTTTTTGATGACAACGCCCATGTTATTATGACCGTCGCGTCTTTAAATTACAGAGTGAGAGCATCGTGGAAACCGTCATGTGAAATGAAGTT
>CAJUYH010006757.1:19341-37839 GCA_910591685.1 Galerucella tenella
AACAATAAAATCCGTACCACATACTGACCTTAGGTGTGAATATAGGAGCAAACTGCTACTCGAATGGCAAAGAGTTTATGAAAGCAGCATTCATGGACTGAACTACAAAAGATGCCAAACCAAGATCCCACGAAGTAGATGGTTCAATGGAATACCACATAGAGAATTTATTGTCACCATAAATAGGATAAGATCAGGACATGCTATGACACCAATATATAAAGACAGAATAGGTATAACTGAAAACCCAGCTTGCACTTGTGGTGTACTTGGTGATTTAACCCATGTACTACCAGAATGCTCCGAACAACAAGCAAATATAAACACCTTTTACGAGGAACTAATAAATCTTGAAGTTAAACTACCTATATGTGTAAATCAAATCATATTTAACAACAAAAATGTTCTATATTCTCTTTATAATCACCTGAAAAGGTGCAAAATGAAACTGTAAAACCTGTTACTAACACAAAAAATTTGTAATCAATTTCGCGACTAAACATCTTGTAAGTGCGTCGACGAAAAAATAGAAAAAATAAAAAAAATATATATATAAATAAATGAAAAAAAAAATAAAAAAAAATAAATAAATGAAAAAAAGTCGAAATAAATGAAATAAATAAATAGATGCACAAATACTAACAACATATATACATATTTCTTTTTTTTAACACACTAACAAAATTGTTTACAAGATAACTTTGTTAAATAACTCGTCAAATTAATCTGGCTAATTGGTCTCTGCCAAAGCCACCCAACTACTCAAAAGAAAAAAAATTAACGAAGTAGGGAATACTTGGTTTAATTTAAACTACATTGACTGTAGTTTATGATGGTGATATAAAATACAGGAAAAAGCATTTAAAAAAAAATTAGAAAATAATAAATTTGCGCTTTGACGTAACCTGTATTAAATTTAAACACCATTAGCAAAATCAATCATTTTTATGAAGTTTGACAATCAAAACTATGGCTACAGCACATCATTACTTTTGTACCCCTTTTATACAAGATTTTGAGCTACGAATTTCATAGAAGTTTCGTGATAACTTTTTCAATACCCTTGTAACGTTGTACTCTTGTAACGATGAAGTGAAGTAGTTTTTAAATTTAAAATAAAAGACAGGGTGTTTCATTTGTAGAAACATATGTTTGATGCGGTACAGTGTTATGGAAGATCCTGTATACTTTTAAATAATTTCAAAATGTAGAGCTTATAGCTGCCTCCTATTTTTGTGAATAACTTTTTGGTATCTACAATAATAACAGATATAACGGACTTTATCACAAAAGTTGATCTCCCTGTATATATAGATATTTTCATACAGTCCATCTCAAGTATTGTTGGCGAGGAAGGTTGTTGCGGCAAACCCCAAGACACGTCGATTTTGATTTAGAGGGGGACAACTTTTGATAGTTAACTTTTGGTTGTACGGTCATCCCCCTTAGAGAATCCTTATTGGCATGGGGGGTCCAGTGGCACATAATTTGGAAGGTAGTTCGACTCTCTTTAAAAACATACTAACATTTTTGTGTTAAGTATCAAAATTAATGATAAAAACCAGATTGAAATCTCCGTTTAGAAATCGGAATGAAAAGCTAAATTAATAATTAGGTAATAACATTCCAATCGAATGTTATTATTTTTATAAAACAGGAAAAACGAATGAAAAGAGGAGTGAAAAATATAAATTAATGAGAATTTAAATACTACAAATAAAATTAAACATCTTATTCCTTTTAAATTATAAACCTATTTTCATTTATCACTGAAATAGCAAAAAAGATGTTTGTCAGCTATTCACGTGACAAGATAATGGTTTTTAGTAGAATTATACGGGTAACTAATTTTATTTCAGTGGAATTCCTTCATTTTCTAGTTCAAAGTGAATGAACCCAATTATCATGGTTTACACCAATGCAGAGAAAACTGAAATTGTTGCACACTATTCTAGAGACGACAAGTCGGTACGGGCATAAATACAATATCCAAGTTTATGGAGATCGAAAACGTTTCTAACTGAAAATATGAAAGATAACATCCTGTTACTAACGAGGCTACAGAGACTGCTCTTTTGCCTCCCACTTCAAGCACGAGACAAATAGCAGCAGCTACAGAAATATCCCATAGAAGCATTCAGAGGGCTGGGTTTTTTGTGAATAATATTGTTGGTCCGTTTTTCCTACCTCATAACTTGTGAATCTTATCTTAATTTGCTCGAAGACCTCATTTAGATCAACATTTTCCCGCACATTGGATTGGTAGAGAAAATTCCATTGAATGGCCCCCAAGATCGCCTGATCTATCAACGTTGATCTTTTCATTATAAGGTGATTTAAAAATTTCTGCTCACAAGAAGCAACCGAACTCTTTAAAAGATCTTCGCCACCGGATAGTTGTGGCGAAATGTGGTGAAATAACTCCTGTTATGCTACAAAATGTTCGGAACAGTGTAGAACAGAGGTTGTATTCTTGTTTGGAAGTGAACATATCACAATTTGAACACTTACTCCTATTAAGACTTTTCTGACAACTTTTTTTTTATTCTTTGACTCAAAGTTCCAGATGAGTTTTGTCACTGATTTTAACACTGAACACAGAAATGTTAGCATGTTTTTGCTTTATATGTTCTTTTAACTTGTCTTTCATTGTCCATTCTTTGAATGTGTCCCCACCAGCTTAGTTGTCGCTGTTCTATGAAGTTCAATATTGGTGCAGTCCCAATTATTCTGGTATTTTTGTATTCCTTATTTTGTACTTCCTATTTATTTTCTCAGGTATTTTATCTCCGCAGATTGTATTTTGCTCTTCTGCTTTTTTGTGAGCGTTTAGGATTCGCATCTCATCGCTTGTCGATATATCGTGTTACATACCTTTATATTTGTTTGTTTCAAGATGTTTTGTTTGTATTACTTATCTTTCCATCATCTTTAGTAGGTACATTATAAGTGATTAAACCCGGCGTTGTAGCACATAGTTTGCTTACTTCTAAAGCGACCCCTACTCCAGCATGAGAACTTATATACTCCATGTAGGATGTAGGTTGTCTATAATTTCCACCTTTTAAACTTACACTGTCCGCTCTGTATGGCTCCAACTAATCAACAAGCTAGTATAACGCGCCAACCGGGGCAGCATCCTTACATAGGTCTACACGATGTAGTGACGATTAGAGCTGATCTTGTGCGAGAGCGCCGGAGCGGCGATAACTGAACTACTTTTATATACATTGTTTTATAACCTCAATTATCTTCCACCCATTACTTTTATTGTTTATTTGTAGTTTAGACGATGTATTTGGCTTTTTTTCTTTTTTTTATTATATTCGTAGTTTTATGAGTATTGTTAATTGTCTTCATTATACAAATTTTTGTCAGCATCATCGAGTACAAGTCGGCGTTTCACCTAATTTTTAATAACACTCAAGGATTGTTTGTGTTTATATTTATCGAAGACTAGGTTGTTGTAGTCTAATTCATAATTGAAATTTATTTTGGAGTTGTTCGTTGCAAAAGTTTGTGAATCAAGTGGGCACATTGAAATAATGAGCTCCAAAATCACTACTGTTAAATTTTACATTGCCATTATTGGGCTAGAAAGGATGTTAACCCAGGTTTTTTTGTATTAGTTTTATTAGCAATAAGAGTTTTAACATTCTACGGGTTAATTTGCTCGCAAGTGCTAGGTGAACCAGCATCTATAATGTCTTGATGGGGTTTACATCCATCGATCTAGCCTCTTGAACCTCATACTAGGTTTATTGGCCATTTTTTCCAGTCGTCATGTGATTCCTGGTCTTAACAATTTTTTAGTAGTGGATTTGGATGAATTTCTATGGTTTTATGATGTTTGATGATCTCTTCTGGATATCTTATTGTACTGTGGGCACTCCCAGATCGCACCAGTAATAATAATAATAAATAAGTTATAATAAATTTGGAATTGGGGGAAAAATAATAAACCACTAATTTTACGGATTTCTATCAGTGGCGTAGCGAGGGTAGGTTTAGTGATTGAATCCTCCCCGAAAAAGGACGCCTAACACATATTAAAACTGCTAATCTTGGTGAAAAAAGCATGGCACAAATTGAACTGTTAATCTTGGTACAAAAAAGCCTAACACAAATTAAAACTTTAATCTTGGTGAAAAAAGTATTCTTTGCTACACCACACCTACAGGTCAAGATCTCCATTATAATGGATACTTGTCAATAAGGCGGTCACATAGTTTAGTTCAGTTATGGAGAAAATTAAACTGGATGATGGATAGATTTGCAATAAAAAAAAATTGACTCTTTTGCTTAACAGAGCAACAGTATAAAATTCTCCCTAATATCTTTTCAAAACCCTCCCCGGCTGCGCCGCTGATTTCTATAACCATAAATAGTGTAGATATTGTCATATACTCGTACATATGAATTAACGACTGAATCATATTTTTTACTAATAAATAATTTATCTTAATACCTATAATAAAATGCAGAAGGGGCAGGCAAACTAAATTTTCACTCATATTCTGGTGTTGTCTGCGAGATTAGCAAATAATATTATATTATACATATAATAGAGGCAAATGAATGATAAATACCATCATAACTTCATTCAACGAGGACAATATCATTTGTACTACCAACAGTAACATTAACTTTCGTATGTTTAACAAGAAGCAGAACAAGAATTCTTTTGTAAGCTTCCACAATGCCGAATAATCGCATATATGGGGGTCTTAAATAACAGGGCCGTCTAGAATACTTCGTTAAAAAAATTAATGAAATAAAACCATATTCAACTTGTATATGTATATTTTCCTTTTTAAAATGAAAATAAAAAACAATATCGGATAAGATAGTCCAGTACAGTACTTCAATCTTTTTTTCACAGTCAATTTTAAAACACGTTTCAAGTACCTAAATAGTGATTCACTCAAAGGAAAATCTATTTTCAAAAGCGTTGCAGTACTAAATAATATTTTTAAATAGGTCACCATCAGACAGTTTTATTGTTTAAAGTGATGGTTGGATTTTTATTCTTTCATACATTAAAATGTATATAAAACGTTTTCATTCAACTAATATACTTTGTTATTACCATTCCTTGAACACTAAAAAAACAACAGCTTTCACATATGATGCTGAGAAAACAGCGTTTTCGGGTTGAGTGATAGTATGGAATGGCATATCATCTCAAAAATTCAGTCCCTCAACCATTCACCATGGAGATAAGTTGATATGAAAATAATTCATAATGCACTTTGTATCTTGAAAATGAAAAATCTATTGAAAATTAGATATCACTTTTTTTGTTTAGAGCATCTCATTTGGGACACTTCAGCTAAGTGTACCTACATAAGTTGAAAGCAATTCGTTGAATTGGAATAAAAGCACTTCTACATAAATTCAAACGAGTTTCTTCTTTAAACTGAATCCGATTCTGAAAAAGGCGATAAAGCAAATGCAGCGAAGCACCTTACTACTCCTTCCGATGTGCACCGGCCGGTATAGACCCATTCACTATTGTCCGAGTAGTCACCATTAATCTCTTCGTGTATTGTCAGACCGTGTATAGACCAGATACTTATCAATGCTAAACAAAAGAAATCAAATTGAATAGTAGGCTACATGTATCGCCAGTCGTGATCTCATTTTCCAGTTATTAAAAGCTTTTTGTTTTTATTTTTGACTTTCCAGGAAATAAAGTTTAAATTTGGTATGAAGACGACCGGAGGCAATTAATTGTATTTTAAATCCGTCATTGCAAAAATAATCGATCTCTCATCCGGAAATTGAAAAAAGGAAGAAGTATTTTTCGTCCGCAGACTCTCTTCGTTCGCTGTGCAGAAGAAGGTTTATTTTATCTCGATTTTTTTGCTCTGAACCAACGCGCTATTTTCTCCAAATATGCAATCAGTTTCGGAAATTTGGATATATATATATAATATATATATATATATATATATATATATTATCAATTACCATAGTATATGTACACCATATACTTTTACAATTATACTTATTCCAACTAGGTACATCGCATTATGCTTAAGACATATATATCCATTTTTTCATCGATGCTCCGGTCCAGATAGAATTTTATTCATGTACAAATTTAGCCCATTGTTTTTTATCCCTTGCCATTGTTTTTGCTTCTGTCCATGTTTTACCTTTTTTTTGCAGTATGCCTACCATAATACCATCCCATGTTTGTTTTGGTCCTCCCTTTTTCCTTCTTTTTTGTATTTTTGATTGCCATACTTTTTTAACTGGTCTTGTATCGTTCATTCTTTGTAAATGTCCCCACCAGCTTAATTGCCTCTTTTCAATAAATTTAAGTGTTGATTCTATTTCAAGGTCTTCTCTTATTTTCGTATTTCTTATTTTATCTTTCTTTGTGACTCCTTTAACTCGCCTAAGATACTTCATCTCAACTGCTTGTATTCGATTCTTTTGTCTCTTTGCTAATACCCAGGATTCACATCCGAATGTTAATATTGGCCGGTAAATTGTTTTGAATACATTTAACTTTGTTTTCTTGGAAATTTCTTTTTTATTTATAAATGTCGAATTCATCGTGTGATAAAGTTTCATCGTTTTTTGTACTTTATTGGTAATTTCGACTTCCTGCGTTCCATTTTCTTCTATTTCTACTCCCAAGTATTTATATCTTCTAACTTCTAACTCAATTTTTATTCCATCTAACTGTATATTTAAATGTTTTTGTTTCGGTCCTATAACCATAACTTTGGTTTTACTTTGGTTAACTGTTATTCCAAATTCTTCAGATACCGTGCTCCATATTTCCATATTCTTTTGTAAATCCTTCTCTTTCCCTGCCATAATTATTGAATCATCTACAAAAGCTGCTTCTGATATATCCACTCTTCCTAAATGTCTGTATCCAACGTGTAGTTTTGCCATTTTGGTTGTCGATTTTTTAATTATTTCATCAATAAAAATTGTAAATAATAATGGACTTAGTCCCCCTCCTTGCCTTAATCCTTCTTGTGTTGAAAATGGTTCTGATGTTTTATTTTTGTATATTACACAATTTCTATTATTTTTGTAAATGTTTTTGATTATATCTATTATTTTGTAGTTTACTCCCCTTCCTTCTAGTACTTTCCATAACTTCTCCCTTGGTACTTTGTCAAAAGCTTCACTTAATTATTATGACATGTAAATAGGCGTTATGAAGAGATTTGAATTGGCAATATTGAAATATTTTGTGCCAACATAACTTTGCAATATCTAAGAATATACTCACAATTTGAAATATTGACAAAAAATACTTTTCAAAAAGTTTCACCATCAAAAATTATTGTTTAAACTATAGTAGCAGGTCACTTTTTAATGACTTATCAATAATAAATACTTATTTAGCGTTGAAACTAAACGTTACAATGTATCTTCCAAAATATATCTGTCTATAATATTAAATTGAGTTGTCAGGGAGAAAACCATTTCCGTGAAATTTTATTAATACATTCGTATCTCCTTCTTATATATTTTTTCGTCTTTTTGTACCGAATCTCTCCCTATTTGATAGAAAATCTCCAGGTGGTGAACCGAATATTCACTTTACACCATCAATAATTAATGTTCCAGCTATAATCCTGAAGGACGGAAGGACTGAGGGCTAAAGAGGCATTAAGGTCTGAATTATTTAAGACGTCTTGACATATCCGGCCACCACTTGATCTTAACGTACCGCAGCAGGATATTCGCCAACTTATAATCTACTTGAGGATCCCGTTTGTTATCTCGAAACCTTCACCATACCGCATTGTTCTTATACAAGAAGGGTGTTGAAAGGTTTCAATTCGAGACTCGATATTCGACCATCGGACACTCCTATTGTAATGCAGTGTTAAGTGTCGCCACTTGAATTTCTTTTCAATTTCTCCTTTGACATTTACAGCTTCACTTTTGTGAAAACTTATTGTTATTGCTAATACGATTGACAAGATGATGTGAACAAGGAAATAAAACGAATCGTTTAATTGTGATAGGAATAAAGGAATGATTTGCTTATACAGGGTATTTGACGAGTAAAACAGTAGCAGACATTTAAATGAAATAAAAATGCTACATACCAATTTTCGCCAAATTTTCATATTTGATGGTAAACAAAAATATAGGGTTTTTCATGAAAAGGAGAAAGGAAATTTCATGTTGTTTCGCTTATGCTGAACACCCAGTATAACTAAAAAATTTTCTAGAAATGTGTATCAACGCAAAAACAACAGCTTTTATTTGAAACATTTCTTTGCATTTTTTATCGTAAGTAAGTTACTGCACTTCCACACACCAATGGGCCACTTTGTGATATTAATGATATCATTGTTGTATGGAGTTTATTGATTGATTTTATTTGATAACAAGTCTGTGGTTATTTGATTACAGATACATACCCCATGCTCAAATGCCTATTTTCGGGAACATCGATTATGACGGATATGCTGCTGCTCTAGTGGCTTGTTATAGCAAAGCCCTATAGAAAATTACAAAGATTTGCCATTTATAGAAAGTGTACTCAAACTTCATTTCACATGACGGTTTCCACGATGCTCTCACTCTGTAATTCAAAGACGCGACGGTCATAATAACACGGGCGTTGTCATCAAAAAGCACTTCGTCTAATTATCACACAGTCTATCATTCCTTTGCTTCAATCCAGTATTATGAATATGTGACAAATTTTAGTGAACGTAGTTTTGTCTACGTTACAATGCCAAACTTCAATGAACCCTTATGTATACAATGTAGTGTAATGATTACTTGTCTGTTCTTTGAGAAGAATATCTTACAATTTGTTTGGTTAATAATTATACATAATAATCTATGTGACCTCTGTCACATCACTTTTTGGAAGTAATTACATGAGTGCATCAAAATTACCGATAATTTTTCATGAAAGCATAACCGAAAGCAGTTTTCACTGACAAAATGCATGCATGCATTTTGATGCAGGAGTGTAATTCGGTAGAATATTTCTCGACCTTATAAAGTTATAAACAGGATTCTGGTGGAGCTTCTGATAGGGCACTGGGAACTCAACAAACACATGAGCAACTCCGGATTGACAGGAACACCCAGGCCCCAGTAGAGGGGCTCTTAAGAGCATGTAAGCCTTATAACATTCTTAATCTTAATAGAGTACACGCATATTCCATATTTTGCTTGGATATTAATTCTCAATAGTAAAGTTGATATCAAAAATAACTAATAATAGGGAATACACCAGTTTCCATTGGAAATTACTTCCTCTTAAAATGAAATTCCAATTTCAAAATAGATTATAAATTTTAATGCACTCTCCGACCACCACCCAAGAATTTGCGAACGCTACCGATGATACGTGTGATGTCATAACATTTGTTCACCTACTTTTGTCAATATGGCCAGTATTGCATAAGGTTCTGTGTAGTTTTGCGTTCATATTGTATTTTGATTAACTATTGATTGCTTCATCGACGTAAAAATATTATTTATCTAATTCCGCTATCAAATGTGACACTTTACGTCACTCCTTGACGTTAGGTAACGTCACATTTTTCATAACCTTCATATATCAGTTATGAAAAGTAGTTATGTAAAAACTTTACGTAACTGTTCTGTTTATGTTTCAACATAGAGATACCACATGAGTTTCAAAGAATAATTTATTAATTAGGTAGGTACTGTCAAAACTGACAATTATCTCATTATTTAAACTGTACAATTAACCCATTATTTTAATTCAATAGTATTTTGAGATTTATAAACATTGGAAAGATTATTCAGGACTCATTTATTTAAAGTAAGTCAATTTTCTGGGTGAATACATCATAGTAACAATACTTCTAACACCATTTGATTCCACTTCAATATTATCATTGTAATTGAAGATTTCATTGAATATTATGAAAGCGCGGAACTAGATAAAACGTTGTACGTAAACACGTTATGAAGAGAGCGACATTGTTCAACACGCGTAATTTGCAGAACTCCCTAGCGCTCGTTTTGGCAAATATTACGCTTGTTGAACAATATCGCTCTTTTCATAACTAATTACGTAAATATCTATTATATGTTTGTTTCAGACCATTACGTGTTTGTGTGTGCTTTTTTTTATTTCTAAAAGTCAACGTGAAGAGGAGAGTGGACATAAATATTCGATATTTTCGAGGATATTTTAAAACTTTCAAAAGAACATATTTCATTCAATAGTTCAGTGTTCAGTGACAATTCTTTCATATTTTGTGAATAAAGATATGGCTAGCGAAGGTTTTGTGAAAGCACAAACTGATAACTTGCCCAAAGGAGACTCATTCATGCTGCTTGAAGCTATGAAGTCAAACAGCTGCTTTAATGCAGATGAAATAAGAGTAGTTAAAGCATTATCGTGAGTACGATCCAAACTATGTTTTATATATAATATATACCAACCATATTTCGGAACGACTGAATTTCACTCCTATTGAATAATATTTCTGCACATTTTCAGTGGAAACTTGATGTGTGGTGGTGAGAAAATAATGTTTTTATGGTTGATTTCTGGACATATAGGTACATAACCTCAAAATATTTAAGAAGAAAAACTACCAACATAGGAGTAGGTACTTACACATTAAAATGGTCTTCACAAACAAAAGCAGTAGTATTTGTCGGAATATCGTCTTTGTCTCGACGCATAGCTTGCAACCACAATGCCCTTCTCTTGAATGCATTTTTGCTTGCGCCACCAGGTGAAGTAACAAATATTTTGTCTGGAGTTTTGATAGAGCTTGATTTACACTCTGGAACAATGCAATACTTGGAATACCTACTAAGTTTTTTTTCCGCTTTATCCATTTTTAAAGCTTTCAGAAACAAATTAGGTCACAAAAACTCAGAGCGTGATACACGAATAAGAACGTGAACAAATGAAATACATTCATACAGTAAGTACATGGCTTTCTTATTCCATATTCATAAATATGTTATTGCTTCCAAATTCACTGCAAAGATTACCACAAAAAATCATCCAATTACTGAAATTCCCTACATAACTCAAACTCATACTCAAAGCTTTGATCATTCAATTCATTGACATTAAAAAAAAATAAAGTGAAGTGAAAAAACTGCTTGAATAAATGAGAAAAACATTACAATAGAAACGTTTCAAGCGATAGATCCAAGCCCTTACTTACCATCAAAAAATGGGGGGCAGTAACTGTCACTCGAAGAATGTCAATTTATGATTCGAGTTCCATGTGCTTCCCGTTTTTCTATAGATATCTACAGTAACCGAGAAAATGTATTTCTGCTGTCTTTTCCAAACTGTATACGCTTTCCTAATCAACAATTCAAAGCATTATCCATTTATATAATGAAACAGATAAAGGCCAAACTTCTTCAAAAAAATTATATCTTGATACAATAATTCAAGAATAATAGCTCCAAGTGATTGATACAATGCTTATCCGCTGTTCCATATTTAAACAAAAGGCAAGCATCCTTCACAGAAAATGAATTGACTGTAATGAAAGATTTCACTTACTACCTCATAGACGTAATTTATTGGAAAGTAATGCATAAGAACTATTTTGTAATATCTCCATTAATTGTTGAGTCAATTGATAAGATAAATATTAAACTGAGAAATCATAAATAAAAAGTTCTGGAGCGTGATTACTGGGTTAGATTATTGTATTTTTTTGATTAATATGGACAGATAAATGTCATTATCTGATGTTTTTTCCAGTGATATCAATATATTTGTCACCGTTTTCCTAATTATTCAATGGATATTTATAAATACTCATTCACTTCATTACAGTTTCATGTAACAATTGTCATAGTTAAGTAAAGCTATAGTTATCTATAGATGCGAAGATAATAGTATTATAATAGTATAATACTATCATCTTGACATCTAGCTATGAACACATAACAGTGAACATCTATAATGTGAAGAAATGGGATTTACAGAAAATATTGTTCACCAAACGTTAACATCCTGGAAGATACAGTAATCATATTAGTGCTTTCATTTCTGCTAAGTTGGTGTTTTTGTCATCCCGTTTGCGATTATATTTACTATAAATAGTATCGATATATTTGTTTGTATTTTTGACTATTCAAGATAACATTTCATCTGTAAAAAAGGTGCCAGCATTGAATTGGTAATTTAGCATTTTTTGCAGCTACTTCCACTCCAGGCGAGTGCACAATGAAATTGTTTTTCCGCGTTCCTATTCGCTGAAAAGGTGGATGCTTATTACATATCATACCATCCCTTTTACCAATAAATGGGGGTGTAATATTTGTTCCTCTCACGTTATCACCCTTCCTCCGTGCTTTCAGAATCTTCTTCTCTGAATTCTACATTGTTATTTATGTCTTTGTCTTCTTCATCATCACGAGTCTCCTTCTTTGTTCCAGCTCCGTAATATAAATTCTAAAGTCGGCATTGATCCTGTTTATAACTCCTCTTGGAACTAAAATTCACTAAAGTCACCGACAGGGTCAATAAATTATATAAAATAACAACTCACCATGAAATAGTTTTTTGAAAATGAACAGAAAATTCACAGACGAGAATGGTCACACCGAGTCTAAATATCAAACTTTATTATATTATTATAACTGCTACTTGCCAATCTTAAACTAACAACTGAAAACACATTCAACAACGATGCGGAATTCTAGGAAGGTACTGGGAGTGGGAGAGTTTAGGGAGAGTTCGCAGAGTTGTCAAAGTGTTTATATTGCTAGAAATCTATCACACTGGGTCTAACCACTGAACGGTTGAATCAAGTACATCGCTGCAGTGTTAACGATACATTCAAGTTCGTTCAAGCTGTCTTCGAGTAACGCCTGAGCGAAGAAGAACATTTTATTAGAAACCTACATCTTCATACTAAAACAAAGATACCATCAGTAGAGCAGTGGCCTACTGTTTGTGAGTTTATGATAAAAAATATTTATTTTGCTCATTACTTTGATTTATTTCTTTAATGTCACAAACAATTCCAATTATCAACTCCATTTTTAAACTGATATACAGTGTGGAAACCACTTATGGAATAAAATTCTTTGTCATTATTTTAGAAAATTATAAAAAATACCGAGACACGTCAACTTTTGAATTGAGTTGTGCGTTATGTAAATATAAATTTAAATGTAAAGGGTGATTCACGCAAGTATGACATAGCCGGTGTTGTTTTTTTTAATGAAACACCCTGTATATTTGCATATTTTTGAAATCCTCTTAATAAATCGATTCCAACAAACCAAATAATGTATGGTCAATTATGTATTATACAGGGTGAAATTTTAAAATTAATAATTTATTACACTTTAAATATTGGTATTTTTTTTAATTAGCTAAATATGGATTTATCAAAAATCTAAACTAACTAATTATTAGACGTATTTGTATATTAATCAAAACCTGCTACACCCATGAATTTTATCATAAACACCTAAAAATTGCCTAAAAACGCCAATAATTAGACAAAATCGGTAAATAATGAGGATTGTTTTCTATTCTGTCAGTTATTGATGTGTTCACAGTTTATACTGAAAAAGTAAAATCTTTGTCAAACACTCTTTCCTTGTCGACATAACAATGAAATATTTAACTGAGACTCACCGAATTGAGATTTTAATGATGATCGGGTAAGGGGATAACTGCAGAAGTCAAGTTGAAGTGGCAAACTTATTTAATCACAGGTATCCCGAATTGCCTAATATTCCACAAAGTACTGTGTCTAAAATTTTTGCACAATTCAGAGAACTTGGACATGTCAAACCATTGAAAAGAAAACCAGACTTCGTTGAAGATTATGTGAAAGTGGATATTTTGTTAAGTGTGGAAGAGAATCCAACTTCAAGTACACGTCAAATTGCCCGTAAAAATAGTGTTAGTCATACAACTGTTCTAAGATGTCTTCATAAAGAAAAACTTCATCCCTACAAATTAACTTTTGTGCAGGAGTTAACAGAAGACGATACAGATCGTAGAATGGATTTCTGCGAAAGATTGATGAATAAGCTGAACAGAAATGAGATAGCTCTTGGTACCATTATTTTTTCTGACGAATCAACATTCACATTGGATGGAGAGGTAAACCGACAAAACTGTAGATATTGGTCAGCAGAGAATCCTAATTGGATGCGTAAGACACATACTCAGTACCCTCAAAAGGTGAACGTTTTGGCTGGAAATATGGAAATTTGACAGCTGAAAAAAAATATTTAAATATGCTGAGAAATGAAGTTATTTCTGCGTTGGAAAACTTATATCCCAACGTAATAGATCCTAGCTTACCGAATGAAAATGTTTGGTTCCAGCAAGACGGGGCAACACCCCATTATGCTTTAATGGTGAGAACTTACTTAGATGGAATGTTCCCCAATAAATGGATTGGACGAAGAGGTACTATTGAGTGGCTAGATAGATCGCCAGACCTCACGCTGTTAGATTTTTTTCTGTGGGGTGATCTCAAGAACAAAGTATATGCAACACAACCAACTAGCATTGTAGACCTCAAAGACAGGATAAATACAGAAATACGGAATATTTCACCTCAAACTTTAAACAAAGTTAAGGAGGAGTTCTATAGGAGACTGTACTATTGCCAACAACTAGGTGGAGAACATTTTGAGCATTTATTTTAATGCATTGAAATCAAATACATCAGGTATCTTATGTATGTGTTCAATAACTGTAAAAATAAAAATTTCACCCTGTATAATTCATAATTGACCATACATTATTTAGTTTGTTGAAATCGGTTTATCAAGAGGATTTCAAAAATATGCAAATATACAGGGTGTTTCATTAAAAAAACAATACCGACTTCACCCTGTACATTTACATTTATGTTTACATAACGCACAACTCAATTCAAAAGTTGACGTGTCTCGGCATTTTTATAATTTTCTGAAATAATGACATAAAGAATTTTATTCCATAAGTGGTTTCCACACTGTATAATAATAATCTTTATTTGTGAAAGGTAGATACAAGAACTTTGTTTGAGTAATCTGTTCAGAAATATACAAATAAACCCTAGCAAACCACGGAGTAAAACAGGTTACTTGTATGTGTTATATAACATATAACAAATACAAATATTAAGAATTCAGTTGAAATATTAAAAAATACAACATTAATTAGGGTTTAAGAATTTTAAAATCATCAATCTTAATACATGGACATAGAATATTTACAATATTTTCAATAAATACCTAGACACAAATAAACATAATTTACCCACAGAAGCAGTACAACTGCGTGTACGTGAGAATTTAAAATCAAATGCATTACAATGGGAAGTGTTTCATTAACCAGATAGGTCGCAATTTGGTGATAAATAAGGTCACAATTGGGTAAATAAGGTCACAATAAGGTGAGTCATGTGAGTTGGTCATATTAGGTATAAAGAGTAATAATATTTAAGACATTTTAGAGTATTAAGATCTAAAAATAGAACAAAGATCGATTATTTAGAACATGATTATTTTTGGGTGATTTACATCCAATAATTCTGTTAGGAATTTAATTTTGCCTATAAGACCTCTCACTTTTTTTAGAATATTAAACTTGTAGATCCCAGCGTAAGTGACGATCAATAATGATTCCTAGATATTTGACATATTGAGCTTCTTGAATACAAATTTTGTTGGATATATTTAAGGGACCAAGATGTGGAAGATGTGTTACGTAAGAAGTAAATGACATATAATTAGTTTTATTAGCATTGAGGGTAAGTTTGTTATATCTGAACCATCTATCTACATCTTTAAGATCAATGTCTACGATTGCTTTTAATTTTCTCCTGTATAAAAAATACTGGTGTCGTCTGCAAAGCTGTGTACAGTTCCTTTTAGATCTAACGTAAGGAGACTATTTATATATAAAGTGAATAGTAATGGACAGAGAGCTGTACCTTGGGGGACTCCGTATGAAATTGTTCTTATATGACTTAACGTACTATCCATGGACACTTGTTGAAAACGATTTGATAAATAGCTTTCTATTATTTCAAATGTATTTCCTATAATTCCATATAATTGAAGTTTATGTAGTAGTATTTCATGGAAAATAGTATCGAATGCCTTAGAGAGGTCAACAAAAACACTTAAAGCAGGTATTTTCTTATCAACCTACCCTCTCTAAAGCCATACTGTTTATTAGAGATTATATCAAATTTACTTAAGAATTTGGTAAGCCGATGTTTCAGTATTTACTCCATAATTTTTGATAATGTCGATATAAGGGAAATAGGTCGATGATTATTAATTTGCTTCCTGACTTATGAAGTGGTTTAATGAGCCCCATTTTGAAGGATTGCGGATGATAACCAGCATCAAAACATTTATTTATTATGAAATTTAATGGCTTTGCAATGAAATCTGAGATTTTCTTAAACGTCTCTGCTCTTATTTCATCGATTCCAGGGGACTTTTTGGTTTTTAAGTGATTTATGACATTTATTATTTCCAACTCATCGGTATGTTCTAGAAACATGGTATTCATTAAACCAGGTATTTCTTCCACAAAGTCAGTTGGGGTTTGAATTCTCTCCGCGTACGTTTTACCTACATTACTGAAAAAAATTTGCGATTTCGAATTCATTTTCAACATATTTTCTTTTACATTTTTGAACAGCTCGGGCAAGTTTATTTTTATGGTCATTATATTATTCTTGCAGCAAATTTAGGTTATGTGGATTTTTCTGCAATTGTTTGTATAAGTTACGTTTTAGATCGATTTGCTTGAGTAGATCTTTCGTTATCCAGGGTTTTCTTATTTTTTTATTTGATTTCATTTTAACTGATTTAGTACAATTTTTACATACAATTTAAGTTTATCAATAAAGATCTACAGCAGAATCTATGTTTTCCGATAAACGTCTGCCTCAATTTGTGCATTACCTATTGCCAGAACAATTGGATCATGATTAGTTCTATCATCTACTTAAATGAAAGAGCTAATACAGGTTTGCCCATTTTGTTTAACAAAGTAGTGATCTAAGCATGTTCCTCTTGCTCGACGAGTTATGTGATTCATAAATGGAACAAAATTAAATGTGCTTAGTATTGTTTTATATTCTACAACATAGTGTTCACTTGCTAATAAATTTATGTTGATACCACCAGTGATTATATGATGTTTCAATTTACAATTAGAGAAATAGTTGAATAAGTGAGAATTAAATAACCTGGGACACGACGAGGCAGATCTATATACTCCTGTTATTGTAATTGGTTGCAATGTGTTTAGTAATATTAATTTTACTGATTTTGTGGATCCCAATTGGATAAGTCGGTAATTATAGTTAAATCTTCCATTTACATAAATTACAACACCATCGAAAGAGTTAAAACATCCTTCGTTATAAATTATATTGTATCCTTCAATACTGAAATTACTTATGTCACTTATCTGGTGTGTTTTACTCAGGACAATTATGTCAAAGTTAAATTTCAGTTGGGATAGAAAAATAATTAAATTATCAAAATTTTTTGGTAAACTACGAATATTTGCATGGTAGATTGAAATTTGTGAAGTTTTTATAGACGTAATTTGATTCAGTTCTGTAGGGTTTCTTAAAATTTGGGCATGTTTTAGGTCAACGTCATTATGATGGATGAAATGATCCATTATTTATTTTGTTTCTGATAATAAGCTGAATAATCTATTATTTATATCATAACATCACTTTTTGGGCGAAAGCCTATACATATTAAAATATATCAACACATTACACATTTAAAACAATAAATAACAAAAATTCACTTTATTCAGTTCATTCACACAAGAAGTTAAATATTCTGGGTCTTAATATCTTCTGTATGTTCCTTGTGGTATATTATTCATTCTTTTTTTAATTTTTTGGGAAATTAAACCACAATATTTTTAAATTCTTTACTTCAACGTTTCGGTAGCGTTCCAGCTACCGTTGTCAAGAAAAAATAAGTAGAAATTAAGTAATTTTTTATCCCTAACTGACACAACAGAAAAAATTTGACAACTAGACAATCAAAAATTATTTTGAAGTTTAAGACTGCAAAATTTTGTTATCAAATTTTTATTAAGGTCCATTCATAGTAGATCATATCTGTGGTAAAATGTGAAATGAAATATTTCATTTTTGACATTCCAACGATATGATAGTCTACTAGAAATGGAATCCAGTGAAGTGCACGTTCCAGGAACGGTTTTTATTGGGATAGCGCGTTTTTTCGCTTATATTGGAAATGTTGTTAATAAAACGCGTTTCTTGATAGTTTTTTTGTGTATGAATATTTAAGTTTTTGAAATATGTATACTCAGTTTTGTGATTTTGTGTATTGAAATGTGTATCGATTAACAACTATTCAAATTATAAATCATAAGAAAACCTGGATAAAAACTTATGATGCTATCCTGATAACGCAGGTAATTGATTATTGGAAATTTCTCTTTCTAACATTGGTTACCAAATTTGACTACATTCGGCTGAAATACTAGCTACACATTTATCT
>CAJUYH010006758.1:0-13381 GCA_910591685.1 Galerucella tenella
TATAATAGTCTGTATATAGGTATATGATATGGGTGCACGTGGAAAATTGCAAGAAAGATGAGCGTAATCGGTCATGTTTTTAACGAGTGAACTTTCCATTGAGCATTCGAACATTTCGTCAACCTCATTACATTTTTTTTTCTTTTTCTTTTACACATACTTCCTCAGTATTTTCCCAAGTTTGTCTCTCTTTATCATCTCCTCGTTTATAGTTTACAATGGAAAAAAATAGAGACAGATGTATTTGATTTTTTTTTCCTCCATTCATTCGATCTCATTTACTTTTTCGACATTGCTCGAGGCCATGAAATATATACGAATCATTCTGATGGCGTGTATTTTCATAGAAAGTAAAATCAACACGTTGAATATGCCACCGTCACTTCACTTATGACTGCACATATATATATATATATTCATTTTTAAAAGGAGAAGTTCAGATCGTGAGAGATTAACCGTTGATTGAACGTATATACTGCGTATTTATACACATATATAAATGTACATAAAATCTATGACAGGTAAATGAACGTCATTATTAAAAGAGGAAATAATGTTGTGTACAAAGTCCACAGTATTTTCTTGGAATTTCAAACGCAACAAAACACAAAAAAATATCACACCATAATCAATCAATTTTTTCCCCTTATACATTTTCATTAATATTAAATGTTTAATAATTTATAGCACATGTGGCAGCAATAATTAAACAAATTATTAAAGGGCAAATTTTAAAAAGACATAATTGAAGTAGATAAATTTTTCATCACACTAAACACAACTAGATATTGAATTTGTATTTCATAAGTATATAATTGTGTCGTTTACAAACATCTATCAAATGGCTTTTCAAATATCTCTACATATAAATCACATTTTTAATCCTATATTGCGAATGAATTTTAGTTTAATCAATTATAAATAATAGAAATAATGCACAATCAACAACAAAATAATTGCTATTGTCATTCAAGAGCTCATTAAAAATTTTAACCCACATCTCTATGCAATATTCTCTTGTGATTCAAACTACCTAATCGTTCAACACATAGGCATTATGAAAAAATTTATCTAACCTCTACACCATAAGTCAATCATTTCTAGCGTTTATTTAAATAAATAAATATATATATATATATAAATATTACTCAATGAATATTACTCGAGGTAATAGAACGACAACCGCACACTATGGAGGGCGGGATAAAGCTTCAGGATAACCAGACACACGATAATATCCTGTTAGTACATATAGACCACAGAGAAAGAATACGACTTGGAATATACAGACAACAATATATATATATATAAGAGAGGCTCAGTAGAATATTTTTTATGTTGGGAGTAAGCGCGTCGACAAGAGCGTGGGTGAGTTGAAGGGAGTCTTGAACCGTATTTTATTATCAGTCACTCTCATTCTCTCTGTTTCTCTACGTTGCTATATCGAGAAAGCCTCCAGGGTATTATTATCATAAAAGCATACCACCATGTTGTGTAAAGCATAGAATTTTTGCATATATTCAACCCTTCAATAAAATAAAAAACTCGAGAATGTTCGTATAGTCTTAACTCGATGAGAAAATTCTTTTTTCACTGCAACAAATAATAAAAATTATTATTGAGTATTGGAGATATATATTATCCTGGAGGCTTAATGACATCTTGAAGCTTATATATACATATACATATATATATATGTGTATAATACCAATCTGCACATGCTCGAGCAATGAATTACGTCGTATGCAAACAATGCAACGCCTCTCCTTATACAAAAACCAGTCACTGTATATATTTATATCTTGCTGAGTCTCTCTTCTTCTCTCTCTCTATCTCGGCTTGACTCGACTTAACTATTAAAGGTATTTTATATATATATATATATATATATATATATATATATAATAAAATAAGTATATGTGTATGTACGTAGTGGAAATATTTCATAGGCCATATACGATTGCGCGAACCGGAATGTTCAACTATCACCCGGGAGAATCTTGTGTATTGCTGCGACGAAGGTGAGGTATAAAATAAGATAAAGAAGAAGAAGAAGAAGAATGAGAAGAAGAGGTAAAAGAAAGACGAGGTGGAAGATGAAGGAGCCCGCGCGAACACTGAGGTTGGCGTATCGCACATATATAGACTTGAGTGTGTCTATTTTGCATATGAAAAAAAAAATAAAAATAAATAAAAAAAGTATCTCTAGCACGCGTGCACCTTGACTCTGAAGATTTACCGCGGCCATATATATGTACGTATGTATGTAAGTAAAGCACTACGAACGTGAGAAAGACACGGGGATGAAGAGAGTAAATTGTAAAAGAGATGATAAAGCTTCGTGAGATCGCTTTTGAATATATATGAATATATAAATATATATATATATATATATTGGATGAAACAAAAGCGAGAGAAAAAATGAAAGACTTCTTGCGAAGAAGGTGGTGTATATACATTAATATATATATATATATATGTGTGTGTTGATTGTGTATGGATGTATAGATAGCCATGGTTGGAAGGCTTGGAGAGGGTTAATGGAACGTGACGATCCAAGCACGAAATAATTATCGCATCATTTCTTCGTTCACGCTTTTATGTATATGTATGGGTATATATGTAATATCTTTGTAGTGGAATTCAAGAGACTACGATGATTATTGTACGGTCCTTTATTTGTAAATGGGATTTATATGATATATATATATATATATATATTTATAGAGGGGAATTAATAAAGAATTATGAGTTCAAGAATTAAAGTGACAATTTCGTGATATTTTTTGATTAGTTTCATTATAAAAGTGGTTTGAAATTTGATATTTTTATTGATTTTTTTTTCATTGGAATAATATTTGTGTTTTATTTAATTTTACAACTCTTCCTCTTTTTTTTTTTTCTTCTAATTTTTGTTGTTTTCTTCTCAACTGTTATTTCGTTATATGTATATATTATGTACAAATATTATTCCGGGATCAAAGGTAATATTTATGGCGATGATTCGATGACATTTACAACTGATTGGCTACATTTTATGGGAATACATTATTAATCAGCAATTTACATATGGTGAATAATATTTTTATAATATTTGCAATTATCTTTTACTATGGGAAGGTAGTATGAGGTATTACTTTTGCTGCATTCATACAGAGTCTGGTGATTGGAAAAAAAAAATTATAATACGATAAGTCATAGTGCCATATTATAAAGACACGTATACTCTTGCTATTGATTGATAATAAAAACATGGCGACCAATTAACTCTGTCAATGTTCATAATAATTAAATTGACAAGTGTAAAAAAAAAAAATATTCTTGGCATTGTCGTACACAAAGAAAAAAAAAGTCCTTTCTCATGATGACAAACACAGCCTCAATATTCAAATAAGTGACACCAATGACTATACATTGTAATGATGTTGATGTCACCTATGCATCAATGACTGTCTACAAGGTATATTCATTTATTTTTATTAACTTATCATTAATTTCACAGCGAAACATTTTATTTTCTCAAAATTTTAAAATTTCAGTTGACGCACGCAAGGCAACCCGAATAATTTTCTCTTCTTCTTTTATTTTTTCTTATTTTTTGTCATTTTTTTTTTTTTTAATATTAATTCTCCGATCAGTGTTGTCATTTTTATTTAGTTTTTTCAAACTTTCAATTTATGAAACATATCACCGAATATAATATATGTATCTCATATACATGTAGGTCAAATCAAATTTAATTTCAAAACTTTTACATCCGAAATAATGACAAAGACTTGTTGGCTTTCTCTATTTATGTATCGTAACCAATTTTGATAAATACAGTATTAAAATGTGTCTTTATATAATCAATATTACGGTGTTCAATTCAACTATTTTATTTGGATAATAATGTAATGAAAAATAAAAAAAATAAATAAAATTAAAAAAAAGTGAAATGAAAAAAATGATAGAAAACAACTCGATATCAACAATTTACTATTGCGATAATTGTTTTATTTCATCTTGTGTCATTATAGAAATGATTATTGGTATATGTAAATCAAAATACATTTCAAATAGAATTCGTGTGCTTGTACTAGTGATTAAATAAATTCAATAATTGCAAAAATGCATAGAGAGAAAATATGAAATATCAAAGGACGGGGTCTGCTAATAATAATAATAATGTGTTTTGTAAAATTATAGCGAGGTTATGTATGTCGAGAATGCATACTTGAACTCTTTGTGTAATGTAGACTGTAACAATATTTCTCCCAATAGGGTAGAGACATTATTATTGCGATGTGAAACTCTTACGTCTCGCGAGTCAAGGAATTATAATGATAAGGTGGGACAGAAAATTGTCCTTTGTCCATCACTAATGGCATAATGTCAATTATATTTGCACTATGTGCATGTATATATATATATTTTTTTTTCTTTTCACTCTCGTAGCGCTCCATATATGCTATAATAAACACAGCTATCATAGATGCCGAAAAAAGAAAATGTTAAAAATAATTTTTTCATTGTAAAACATAAAATGAAACGTGATTAATATTCATAGAATAGTATTATAAAAAAAAAGAAAATACAGACACACGCATGAATATACAATTTTGTTCCACCTCGTTAAAACACAATGTTATCTCCAATTGACATCTTTCACTTTTCATACATTTACGTACACGAAATAATGAAAATTATTGTCTACACCCATTCATTTTCTTTTAATAATCATACATATCTGTATGAAATTTAAATTATACTGTATAATAAGTGAAATATAATTTTATATTGTCTTTGAAATGAAAAAAGATATGGTTGTGAGTTTTGATACAATGAAAACCGTTTCATATATGCAATAGTTTACAAAAAAAAAAAAGAAAGAAAAAAAATTAAACATGAATGATAGACAACAAAAATTTAATTAATTCTCCCGGAACATTAACACACTTTTTTATTTCAATGATGAAATAAAAATTGATATATATGCATGGTGTCTTTAAACGAATTTATCTGAGACATATATCATCAAAGACGATAAAAAAAAATATATTTATGTGTGTGTGTGTGTATAAATAAAGCTCTTTCTCTCGCGTGAAAATAAGTGACTCCCATAGAAGCCAAATTGAAGCTCCACATCCGTGTCTTGAGAGTCGAGAGCAATTTCGTAAGGGCGAGTCTGTCTTTCTCATTTCCCCACACACACACACACACACACACACATATATACACTTCTGAGGATTAAGCGCCGCAGATTGTAGATGTATATGTATGTATAGTGAGCTGATGGTTGATTGCAAAATTCTGTTTAATCCCCACCAACTCAATGAAATAAAACGAACAATTGAGCGAACAGAAGCGGTCGCGAGACAACTGAGAGTATATTATGCCTCTTCGAGAAAATTTTCACTTTGTATATATATGTTATATCTCACCATCATTGCAAAAACGTGTACATGAATTATCCCACGTTATTATCTTATATATAAGTATGTTGTAAAAAAAAAACCTTATGCACCAATTTAATATTAAATAATTTTATAAACTAAATTATTTATATGAGAATTAATTTCGATCATATTCCATACGTAAGAACACATAAAGTGGAGGAAATTTAATAATAATTTTATTAAAATGTATCTGTCATTCATGATGGAACTTTTTATTAAATGGATATAATTTAAATGCAAATCCACAATAAATTTATGTAAGCGATTGAATTAAAAATTAGTTTAAACGAAATTTCAAAATTTCATTGTTTATTTCAAGTATTTTAGAGCTGTAGGCTAATATCTGTCTATATTAGATAATAAAATTGGTAACAGCTTGGTATATGTAACGCAAATTTTAGCTCACAGGCATTTGTCGAAAATTGCCAGACGTCAGAAAATATATAATGATAAATTAAATTTGTTCAGAAAATAGGCATTATAATAATGATAATGACTGAATAGAAAAAAAAATCGAACGGATAAAAAATAAACAGCCTTAAGGGATTTATAGTTGCAGTATTCACCCTACAAAGCAGGTTAATATAATTAATTTAATTTATTTTTCTGATACGAGTTATCTAATGGTATGTCTGCGATTACGTAAAATGATTTTTTCGCCAGCTTTGCAATCTATCTCACGCACATACGCATGTGTATATATATATATATTTGTATATTTGTATATGCTCAAAGCGAAAGAGAACTCCTGATGGGGATCGATAAATTTGCGAGAATATCAAATTAAAATTATGTCGTTGAATATATCAACTGCAAGAGAACAAGTTTGCAATTAATCTCACTGTGTGATCACTGATCACATAAATGTTAAGAGACTATCAAATAATGTCAATTAAATTGAAATGGAATAAATAATAATAAAAAAAATCTAAAAATTTCTCTTCATCAATTTTTTTCGGTCGTTTAAAAATGTCGTGTTATTTTGAAACTTTTAGAGAGGAAAAAAAAAAGAACCTTTTGGGACATTATTGAATATCCCAAGATAATATAAACAAATTCTATCGTTTGTATGCATCAATGGAGAATTTTTCAACACATTACTTTGCCATGCACTCACCCGTATTTACATTTAATAATCGAATTAATTTCTCAAATATATTTCTATGTAATGTGAATAAAAATTAAATTACAATTATAAATTGTGTGTTTTTTTTTTAATGTATATGAAAATGATGTGGACAGAAACATTGCGAGCTTGTGTATACGATTGCGTGGAAAAATAATGTCAAGGATATATAAATGTTTTCACCACTCACCAACTCTAGAGACAAATGTCGCCAGCATCACCATCAGACTGTACATTAGTAGCTGCATCGTGACAATTTTCCTTGTGTCTTCCACAAATTATGTTTGTAACTTTTTTCCTCCTTCGCCCCGTTGCAAATTAACAATAACGAGCAAAAATAATGGAAAAAAAAAAAATAATAATAAACCTACTTTACAAATAGTTCGTTCCCCGTTAATAAACGCAGCACTCGCGATGAGTATAAAATTTCACGTGAAATTACAAGTGAAACTTACAAACGCTCGTAGCGTTTCTATATATACGTGACAGGGGATAAATATATCGCGCGCAAAAATTCAAATATTTAATCATAGAAAAAGAAAAAAAAAACAGCAAAGTAAATTTTTTTTATATTCTTTTGATATCAATTAATTTTCCACCAAAAATCACTTTATCCAATAATTTATTAAAATGGCTGTTTCTTTTTTCATCACGCGTTTTATTATCTGTTTGCCGGTATAATTGAAATAAAATTACACGGTCGCGTGCCAATAAGAAAAAAAAAAAAATAATAATAATTTCTCAACACTCTCTCGCTACAATTCTCAGCTGAGCATTTGGCCACTGCTGCTATTGTGGCTGCTACTACTTGTTTGGTATTTTATTATATTTGTATATTTGTTTATTTGTTTATTTTTACGCTGCTGTTTGGCTTACCGTGCGCCGTTCAGAGCCACGACAGCGCCATTGACAGTCGCAAAACATATGCTACGGTCACGAAGAGAGAAAGGTGACTGGATAACTTCGAGGCGTGCTCAATACCTCCTGTCCTCTCTTTAGTTGTAGTTACCTTTCTATCGTAACCCAAGTAACAAAGAAGGGAGTGTTGAGCTCTTGTATGGGGATATAGCATGCGCTGCTACTCAGATACCCATACAGTTTCCACCACTATCCATTAAAAACCCACCAGGACATTCTCTTTGATATAGCCACCACTGCATTTACTCGTAATTCAAACAGGGAGACAAAACCCCACCGTGGCTGCATTATTGCGTCCACACTCTCCTTCAAAAACGATCTTGAAATCCACGCGCTCGCGTTCAACTGCGTAACGACTTACTTATTATACCATTTTTTTTTTTCTTCCTCAATATCTTGCCTAAATACATTCGAATTAATTCGATGAATTCGATTTTTATCACCCGATGATTGGCATGTTTGCACATTTTTTTTATACAATTATTATATATAAATAAACTTTCGATTAATAATCTTTACAAATAATTATTTCGTAAATGTTATTTCATGTTGACCGAAAGTATATAAGAATGATTGATTATTTCAATTTTTAAATACGACGATGACGATTAATTTTGTTTTATTTTTCTGCTATTAATTATAATTATTTCGTTTTTTTTTTTGTCATATTCCGTTTAGTATTCTGAGAGGCTATTTAGTTTATTTGTGAACAGAATTGTGGAAGTGTATAATAAATTTTTAATTTGTAGTAATGTATCACCGAACTTGATGATGATAATGATGATGAGTAAGTGTTAAATTGAAAAATTGATGGTATATACATATCAATAATGAAATTAACCCTGAGCACACTTTGATGAAATTATATATAATAATATAGAGGAGCTATGCGGTAGGCTATATCATTACACGTGTATATACAAATATTACACGTGAATATGTAGGTATATGCGTCTTAAAACTGAAAGGCCTAATGGAGAAAGAGAGAAAAGCTCATGTCTATATATAAATTCGTCACGCTTCGTGCCATCTCTCGTTCAGTTAATTTATTGCTAGTATGCGCGCTGTTTCAATCAACCTATATCAAAAATAATTCATCAAGACAATCACGCACACGAAATTATTTACACTCTATACCCTACATACTTAATGAATATATACAATAGACATTGTGTAACATTCATAACTGCCTGATAGAAATCGTCAAATGTTTTGAAAAACAATTATTTAATTAAATTAATTTAATACGTATATAATTATATGTATAAAAATAATATTAAAAAATATATTTTTGCCCTTTAAATTTTCTTCACTTTCTTTTCATCACTTTCATTCCAATAATTCAGTTAGGTATTTCATTTGAAATATGATTTAATTATACATTTCAATGGAATTCATTGGTGGATAAAAAAGTAAAATAAATAAATGCATTAAAAAGAAAAGAAGGAGAAGAAATGGTTAAAAACATAACGAAAAAGTAGGAGAGAAAAAGAGAGAGAGAGAGAGAAAGAGAGTTTAATTTACTCTCAACATCTTTATATGTGTTCTCTACATCGTCCATGTTATTTATCATGTTGCGGTTCACGTTTAATATATCAAAACCACCTTTAGCAAAACATTCTTGTATAGAATATAGCTCTCTTGGTTAAAGTCGTTCGTGATATGCATAAATGTCCAGTATATGTATACGGATATATGCTCGCGAGTTCACTTTAAATCATGATGCATAGTGTATGTGATATGTATATACATTTCTCTATATGAGATCTAAAGAGTCCGCACGCGCCGTTTTATTTTATCCTTGATATTCAACCCCTGTACAATAAATATAATAAATACCAAAGTTACATCACTGCAATATCGCTAAATATAATTGTTTTGCTTTTCTGATATTGAGTGGTTTAAATGAGATTTTAATAATACGCGTATGGTAGTCTTATCTTTTTTGTGGGTTATTGTCATGTATAAATAAAAATAAAAACACCGGTCACTGCTATTGTTTGCGATTTGAACCGGACATATATACACGTACACCGCCAACTAAAGCCAATTTTTACACGCCCAATTACATTATTTTATACATCAATTATTTTATGATTTTGTTGTTTATTTATTTGTGGAGTTTATGACCGTGATAGGAATAAAAATGAAAGCAACCAACAATGACTGCCAATCACAACTCTCCCATAGGGATTTTACAACAAGGATCATATCATTTCTAGCTATCCTGTGTATATCACCCAGTGGGCATTGAGTAGTATATAATAACCGGGCGCACTACACGTTACCTAAGATATTAACCTTTCTTTTTACCTTGACGATTGCACACTGCCAACACTACACCACAATATATATTGCATACATGTAAAAATATATGTATCGTAACGGCGTAAGTGGATTCTTATGAGTCTCAAGAGAGAGAGAGAGAGATATTAAATGAGAGAAAAAATGACAAGCTGTTGATTATAACTTATCGATATTCATCATTCTAATTTATTTTGTCCTCGTATATTATTAATCGTTTTTCTTTCTTTCTATTACGTTCAAGAAAAAAAAAGAATGTGTGAATAAATTGATTGTGAAAAAATAAATGATAAAGAGAATTGATTGACATCAGATATTGACATTAAAAAATGGAAAAACGACAGAGAGGAATGAAGAGAGAGAGAGAGGTCAAAGAATATTATTTTGATTTCTGTTACACATTCTCGTTATATTATTGTTATTTCGTTATAATACAACATGTATATACTATTAAATCTCTTTTAATTCTCTCGCCCATGACGGACACACAGGCCCCTACTGCCAATACTTTATAGTTACATGCAATGGTGTATTATTTTTATTCTGTATACCCGACACACTAATTACCACTTTCTATTCGGTTCGCGAATCCCTCTTGTTAATTAAAATATTGCATCAACGACAACCCTGGATATAGTCAATTAAAATTCTGCACAAGTTATGGTGAAGAAAAATAAAACAGACAAATGTTTAATTATTGTGTGAACAATGTGTGCCATATTAGACGTCATATAAACGTCACAAATGATCAAACCAAATATATACCTATAAGTCACTGAATCGCGTCATTATATCTCATATAGAGGCTGACCAATTGCACACAACTCAATGTGAGTTTAAATATATCACTTCTCTATGGACTTACATAGCGTAATTGCAACTAATCGCCATGGCATTATTCAATATGACGCGATATTATTTCATGTTTAGGGTGACGCAGCGAGGTCATAACGACCGTGAATTATTTATGTATATATCTAAAGTATAAGCGAATCTAGTAACATACAGATTGGCTGTTGCTCAGTAAATTATTGTACATACAATCTCTATATTCACCATTGGCTCCAACATTACTTTTATTTTGCATGGGAGCGGTTGTCTGGATATAAGCGGCCGAGTCGAGCATACTCTTGTCGCTTTCGCAAGCCAACTATCGTGTCCTCCTGCGGGTTCTTGTAGTCCGCCCACCGTGGGACTGAACGGACCCCAGAGTAGTTATACTCAGTTGTATAAAGAGACTATGAGCCATTCACTGGCATGCGCCCCGTTACGTGATTTTTAGTACTTCCGTTTTTCCACGCGGCAAAATGCACTATATCAACTAGATTGATTTGTGTGTGTACATTTATATATATATATATATGTAAATTGTTTATTGTTTGCTGTCAAGAAATGGATAATATCAATTGATGGCCTTCGGGTTGGACAGAGAGCGAATTCTAATGCGATTCTATTGCTGTTTCTATTTTCCAATCGAATTTATAGAGTGTGAGTTTGCAACAGAGTTGGCGCATTATAGGCGATGAAGGCCTTCAAAAAAAAAAAAAAAAACATGAACAATAACGTGTCTTGCATTATATTATGTATGCATAGACAATTGTATTCATAATCATTCGTACGTTATAATTATGACTGTTAATTTTCTTTGATGAATGTTTTTAATATGTTTGTTCAATTTGGTTTTTGATATTGCATTTATTGCGATTTTTCTGCGAGACATCTGAAAAGATTAAATGTTTAGAGGAAATGCAATATTTGAATGATACATATATGTGTTATTACGACTCAAAACAATTGTTAAATGACTTTTCGCAAAATCTATAGGCTTGAAATAGCCAAATGTAATCACGATCAACAAAGCTATATGTTTAATGTACATTGATTTCATTGGGTTTGCTATAATTAAACAGAATCGTGGAAAAGTGAGGGCAATAAAAATTGCAAAATATTTTTCTCTCTAAGAAAAAAAATCTTTCCGAATATTTTGAATGACTATATATATATATATATATATATCTTTTGGTTGTTAATTAGTGACTTAGAATGAGATGAATATAGAGAATAAAATTTATTGCTGCAATAAAAATGATTAAAATTGGTCAATTATTCTAAACAAAAAAAAAATAGTAAATTTAACTTGAACATTTACATTGCATATCATTGGCGTAATAAACGTCATAAAAGAAACTATATATTCTGTATGAAACAAATTGCTCGTAAAGGAGAAATGTATGTATCAAAAGGTTAAGCGCGATACAGAAAGGAAAAAAAAACCTTAACGAATATAATCAAAGATATTTCCGTCTTGTTTAAAATTGATTGGAATTGTAATCATATATGAAACGCATGGAAAATTATTGTGGGAATAACTTACCAAAAATGATAATGGACGGATCGTGAAAGGAATTGTTATACCGGAAACATGGAGATTGTGATTCAACTGGAGCGGCTGGACAGGGCATGAAAGCAGCAACTCTCTCGTATATCTGTTAAATATTTATTTGTTTTTTTTTTTAATTATCATTTATGGCTATGAAACGATTTGTTTTTTTTTTGTTTTGTTTATGTACAGACATTAACGACGATTACCCTGGTAAAATATCGTGCGGGACACGTTTTTCGTCGTTTTAATTAATGGCAATGATGAAAGTTATATTTAACGAAGAGATGCGGAATGACTTAAATATTAATTGATCGATTACTCTTCTATTCTTCTCCCATTCATTCAATATAAATAATAAAAAAAGGAAAAAATAATAACATATTAATTCGCGACTTTTAAAAAATACATGCATTCTCATGTACACAATTGTACCACCCATTTTATCCATTCACTCACCGCGAGGCGTCGAGGCTAATCGACAATTAAATCAGCTGCGCAATCGATTGTATACACGTGCCTCTGTTCATTATTTTTTTTTAATTCCCTTCACCTTTCGTCCTTTTCTTTAATTTTTATATATTCATACAAATTTTAGTTACTAACGAGTTCAATTTGACGGTATTTTTTACGTAAATTGCTGACCGGGTCTTTGAACAGAACAGGATCCAATCTCATATTTGAACGTAGCAATGGCATGTAACCAAATACAGCGACAAATGTGTTCATACATGTTTGCCGTTGGATAAAGTGATCGGGGTCATTCCACGAGGATCTGAAAATGAATAAGAAAAAAATGAATACAGAATATAAATAGAAACAAAACCAACATCAAGGCCATCATCACAGTAAAACATTGCACAAATCGCATATATATATATAGAAGAGATGGTGTAAAAACCGAAAGGAAAACGCGTGTTCAACAGAACAATAAACCAACGAATGCCTCTATTATATACCTTATTCCAGCAGCTGTTGCATCTTTGTAAAGTTTACGCTGTGTAACCTTGATGGGCGGTCGTCTTGTAACATGGCTAACTAAAAAGTTCATGAGTATATCTTCACAATTTTGCGACTGCTCCACAGTCTTATGAAGTGTCGAACTCAATAATTCAGTATATAGAGTGTTGTAATAGCGGTGATAAAATGCTGCACCCGTCAAAACAATACTGTAGTCATTTGTCCATTTACTTGTGTAGCCCCATGATCGCTATT
>CAJUYH010006758.1:13481-32716 GCA_910591685.1 Galerucella tenella
AAAAAAAAAAAAAAAAATGAAAAAAAATATATTCGATTATTCACCACACAACTTTTACAATTTATTTTTATAGATATAATAATTATATATTGTCAACAGTAATAATACAAGGAACCTTTGAATCGTCCCAATAATGGGATCGTGCTGGATATCCAACAATGCGATCGGGAAACGATTGCCAAACAACAAAGGCAAAGTCAATTTCATCTGTATTGAGTGTAGCATCTTCGTCCAATGACAGTATGGCACTGGTTTTGATCTGAGGATAAGGATAAAAGCGTTGAGAAATTCCATTGGCATCAATTACGTTGATTGTTGCTTTGATGCCTTGCCAACGCGGCCTCCTCGGTACAGGAATGTCTGAATTCCATATTAAAATTATCTACAATAAAAATAAGGAATGAAAAAATTAATAGATAAATGAATAAATAGACATAAAAGTAATGTGTATGCTAAATAAATTTGATATTCCGTCTAGTTATGAGAAATCAATAGGTTGTTAAAGGTCAATTGAGAATAGCTACAAAATTATCGATTAGCGGAATTCCCAGAAGTGTATACACGTATCAACGTTTATGTACCTTATCTAAGTATTTGCTCTTTGCAACGCTTCGCAATAAACGATAAAGAACAGCCGTGGATCCCAATTGTGAATATATAATGGCAGTAAACACATTGCCCGGATCATTGTTTGAAAACGGAAGCTCCTGTTGACTGTCAGCAAATTGTGGTAAAATGGCCAATGCTCCCGGATATGTATTCCAAATTAATTTTTCACGTGTACCTTCCCACGACAAGCGTTCACGGACATTCTATACAAAAAAAAATAGCCGACAATTATAAATGTACGTTGGAAAGATTGGACAAATATCTACATTATGTGCAAAAATGATTGTTTCTCACTTCGAATACGGTAAAAATAATTTTTTCAATTGAGGAAAAATATCGTTCCCACAAAAATTGAGTTTGCTGTCTTAATTTAAGAATTTGTGTATTCGGCACTGATCTCACAATATCAGGAATCTAAAAATAATTATTATATTCAATAATAATTAAAGTGGCAATAATTCCATTATGTCAATTAAATTAAATAATTATGAGATTATTATACTTGAAGTAATAGTCTTTCATCTGCATAAATAACTGCTTGATTCCAGTCGATACGATCGTGAAACGGAAGTGCCCACCCATTGCTTAAAATAACTGGAATACATCCGGCTCTGAGTGCTTCTAAAAAACGAAAACTGCCAAGCCTTCGGCCACGTGGCACCAAACAAAATGTCGAATTCAACAGCAAAACTTCGTAATCATACCTGATAACACATCAATTGAATAACAAAAAGAATTATGAAAAGTAGCCATATGCAAAACCAATTGTTCATGTGTTTATTTTTTTCACAACATACGTATCATATTCCTGATTATCCTGTTGGCAATGTTCATCCTGTAATTCTCTCCATGATTTACCGTGTCGACATGTCGTTACAAAAACAAGATCCTTGCCATTATGTAAATGATAGAGAGCATTTCTCGTTTCTGATCCAATACCATGTACGTATCTTTTTCCTTTAAATGCCGCTACGTATTTCTTATTACTAGGGAAATTATTCTCTGATGCCTGACCAGATTCACCGCCACGTTCTGGATGTTGTTTACCAAATAATGGTATTGAAACATCAAAATTTGGTCGCAATACATTTATTGACATACTTGCTTTCGCCAACATTGCATAACCAATATTAAATGCTAGCGCATCTTCTTTATAATCAGGCCATGTGCCAGAATATAAATTGAAAATTAAATGATTTCTACCGCCATTCCAATAAGGTAAACGCATCAATTTTAGCGGTAAATTTGGAACGAATTCCGTTGACAATGGATCACGATCCAATGTATCCAATGCTAGGACAAATATACATGCGCGTGCAGGATCCGAAGTATAATAACGTGACTCTGTGATAACATTCAATATTTTTTGGTACAATGGACTTATAGTGTCCTCAACGGGGTATACATAGACAGTAAAACCTTGTTTGCATCGTGTAAAGTCAAAACATGTTTCCATTCGACATTGATGTGTTGGATTGGCAACTGGTGGATTGCCATTGGTTGTTTTCAAATCTTTATCATAATATTCTTCATATATTGTTAAATATGACGGCAAATTTTCCCACGGTGGCGGTTTTATTTCCCGCCATTTTTTAATTTTTAATCTATAACCACCAAAATAGCAATAACCAAGAAATGCACACGTCACAAATAACAGTAGATAACGCTTTTTGGCTTGCATCTTTAGCACACTGCCGTTCTTATTGATTTACACCCACAATTATAATTTTTATATTTAAAAATATTGTCTCTTTAATAAAAAAAACGTTTTGCTAAACCGGAAACGCATTGCAATTGTTATATTGAGTAATTGCAAACGTGGTACTTTTGTGTATATATATATATGTATATATGTATATGGCAATTGAATTACATTAGATGAGAATTGACTCCATTGCAGGATATTGCTGGAACAGAAAAGAAAAGTCAAGTGGATCATTCAGAGACAGAGACATGATTATTCCTATGTGACGACAGCAAAGTAATTGGGCATATAACATAGTAATTCCCTTTTTTTTTTAATTCATTTTAATTATATGTTATTATGTTATTACAATTAAAAGTATGAAATTGAATTGTGAAATGTTTTTTTTTTTTTTTTATAAAATTAAGTGCTCTTTCACAATTAACTAAGCTTCATAAACACCCAATTTTCTCAACTACCAACATCACTGATATAATATTAAATGATGTTACTGAATTATTATCATTCTTACCTTTGGATAATAGGTGCAAACATTCAAGCGAGGGATATGTATTTCGCTTGTTGTCCTTAATTTTGTGTCCACTTCAAAAATACATGGACTTATATTTTTGGAAACACGTATATTTCAAGTTTTTCAATATCATTTTAAACTACGTATTATGAAATATGTGTGTGTGTGTGTGTGTGTATATATAAATAATAATTTGCTGATGCGAATATACGTTTACTTTCCTCCTTCTTTGTTATAAATATATTTATATTGATGCGTAAGACAATTGTATGCAAAGATATCCGACTCTTTATATTAACTCATTTGTAATTTGCACATACATTTATTCAAATCTCGCTTCATTGCAGTTAAATCGCTAACAAAAAAAATACTTCAATAATCACTTTCAATATAATAATTTTATAAGCGAATATGCGTTCAATGTCGTCATGTAGCATCTCTGTAATTTTGTACACCGGATAATCCACAATATTGTGTACAGAATGATCATTTTTATCTCACTTTCCACCCACCACAACGCGAATGAACACAGAGCAGCGTATCACTGCTTTATTTACTCATTAACGCAGATTTCTTAACATTGAATGGAGTGGGACGTGGCAATTTTAGGTTAGTCCTGACGAATGCGAACTTTGAACGTCGCACCGGCAATTTACGCACGGATAAAAACATTTTCAATGATAATTTCGTTTAATTCGAACGTTTGTAAACAAAATGCCAATGCTACGCGTGAAAACATCACACATCATTTAACGAAATAAAGAAAGAAGTGTACTTGTAAAATGCACAGCAAACTGCCATGACATTCCGGTGGACAGATTGGAAAATAGCTCTTGTCTTCCTTTTTTTCTTCCGCTTCTCTTCATTGCTGTTAGTACTTGAATATTATTATTATTATATATAGTTTGATCGCAGTCGGAAACAACAATGTTCAATTGGTAAAATATGTCTTCTATCACTCAAACTATATTACCGACAATCCACCCACTCGCGTATTACCATCTCCTGGTTGCTGAGGTGTTTTTATTTGATAAAAAATTCTGACATATTGTGTGATACAAATTTTTAATTGTTATTACAGTATGGATGATCTAGATCACTGATAAACTAAAATATATCTCAAATTACTGCAGTTATCAGTCAGATCATTGAACATGGACTTTTCAATTAAATGCAGCAATGGCCACATAATTTTGCCCCTGGTTTCATACAATCAAGCTGAATTCATTGATGTATCCATTCTCGAGATCATTGAAGTAGTTTTATATTATATTTCATAAAATATATTTATCGCCATCGTAATACGTTAATTTTATCAATTCAATATAAATTTAAAATTATAAAAAGTGTAAAGATTTATATGCTTCATTTCTATTTATTACAGAATGCAGAAGGGAACTCGAATCTACTGTTACTATTAAGCATGTGTTTGTCAGTCGTTAAGAGAGGTGAGTTAAAAATAAAAGACGATCTGGAAAAAATACAGAGCCAAATGTTATTCATAATAATTCGTGCGTTCCATGAATTAAAGCAATCCATATTAAAACAGCCGCAAAATATTACGTAAAAGCTTTTCACTCAATTCTTAATTTTAAACAATTACTCTTGGATACTTGAATTCCGAAGAATTGAACAAACTCAATCACATACATAAAAGATTAGTAAAATTCCACTCACTTCTTTTTACATCGTGGCCCCACAATAAAAAAAATCATCTATTTCTCAATGATTTCTTTACTTTTATCTAATCAAACATGACCGCAACAGATGCAACCAATATTACACTACAGTTTTACTTTCCCGCACGCTAACAACAAAATCAGCAAAACTTATTCATTCGTGGATCATGCTGATGATAATAATAATATATATCATAATGATATTGCACCTTGTACCTGATAGACACATGGAATTGATTATTTACATCACATTCATGTAAGCATCACAGGTTTTTTTTGTCTCTGTACAATGGATTGGAGTTTGACATGCCACTAAGAATCTCCTTATATAACAAAATTCTGCTTATATTAACATTATATTATACATTGCGAAATTATTTCGTATTTTATTTATTTATTCAGTGTTTTTTTTTGCTCAGAGATGGAAATAAGAAAAAAAAGTTTCTATATTTACATGGATATTTATGTTTAGCCGTCGATGTGGTTTATTCTTTCACAGAATATTCAACTGAAGATAGAGTTGGTACTGCAAAATATTGGCACATGGCATTCAAATGATAATTTATGAGCGGTATAGATATCCTTGAGCAGTATTATAAGTATATGCCGCTAATATATTGTCCTGGGACTGTAGCAATTTTTCGTGTATATAAAGATGGATATTTTAAATCCACTTTGTGCTAAATGGAAGTCGGCAACACACAATGCAGAAAGAAATTGTTTCCAACATAATTTATATCAGTTTAAAATAAATGAATTCAGTTACTATTTATTAAAAAACTATATATACAATAATATTTTAATGTTCAACACTGACGAACCGTACTCCAATACTATGTTTGATCTTAATTTCAACATATGCGATAGACTTATGTATTACCGATTTATTCTTCTTCATTATCAGTTGATGAGGCAATGGATTTCGAATCCTCTTTATCAATATTTGTGCTCTTTTCATCACTCGTTGCTTCTACGCGTGTCGATTTTTTATTCTTCTTATTATTTTTTTCATTGCTGCCACCAAAACTTACATCATTTGTGATTTCTACGTCACCGTCCCATATCTTTAATCCGACGCTTTTCTTCTTTTGCTTTCTAGTATCGGGTTTTATTACAAGTTGATTTCCATCGACAATTGGCCACAGTCGTTCTTTCTTCAGGTATTCTGCTGATAATTTAGGATCGGCGAGTCTCACAATTGCTTGTCTATAAAAAAAATATAATAAAAGTGTAATATAATAATTATATGGGTTATACAAAAATGTGGAGAACAACTAAAAAATATATATAACGACATCATATTCAACTTACTTTATGGAGTTGCCAGTATTGTCTAAGAAAGTAGCTGACTTACAATCACCCATCGCCTTTTTCAGTGCCCTCAGTTTCGTTTTCGGATTGATATTTGTTACATACAAGCTGAAATTTTGAAGAAAAGAAAAATTGTTCATAGCTATACGTAAAATAATACATTTATTGAAATTAAAATTCCAATATTCATGTATATATACTTACATTTGTGTAATTTTCTTCTCAGGTTTGGGATTGGGAACAACAGTTTTTTTCTCTTCTTTTTGGTGACTTTCTGGTTTTCTTTTTGGTGGGCAGGCAATTATATGTTTATTATTAATCATTTTTTTCCTAACCTCCTTTAAATTCTTCATTTTTTCTTCAACGGTGGAAAATATTACATGACAATGTCTGGATGATTGTCGTGGCAATTTTATTTCAATATCACCGGCAAACAAATCACGTATCTCATCCATATTATGAATGGTATGTGGTAGACGAATATACAATGTTCTATTAAATTCTTCATTCTTCCCCGGTGTACTTAGAGTCTTCATATTTACCCTGGAGAAAAGTACAAATAAAAAAATTGAGTGTTCATTTGCATAGAGAAAAATATTGTTTTATAATTCAATATTAATGATCCAATAACAGAACGTTTACCGATTGTGGAGAATTGTTAATTGTATCAGTAAATTAATGAACTTTAGTATGTTAAATAAATAATTTTGATAACTAAATACCGAATCACCACGTGTATAAGCAACTTCGTAGAATGAACAATGCCAGTTGCCCCAATCTGTCCAAGTGTTTCTAATTTCGGTAATTTTCTTGTAGAATATGTTGTGGTACCACTGCCGACACTGATCCCTCATTGGTTGGGACAAAATCCAGCAGCACTGTCTGTCCACAAACATATGATTGCTTAAACGAGTGTTGCTTCATCTACTTTGAGGTTATATTATTGAATGTCACATTACCTATTGACGAAAATGAGCTTAGTAGCAATCAGTTCCCGAATATTAAGACGACGAGCAAGTATATTTATCGTCAGAAATGTAAATCAGGAACGTCCAATATTACGATTTAGAGATCCTTCAAGCTTAGCGGGAAATGCCCGAAATCAATATGACGAGGAGTATACAAACCCAAATGAACCGATAGGAGCAATGGGATACACTGTACTCGGTATTCCTGTTGTATCATTTATTCTTGGATCATGGCAAGTTCAACGACGTAAATGGAAATTAGATTTAATTAATGAGATGAACGAAAAAGTGACATCAACACCACGAGCCATGCCAGAGGACTTGAATAATTTGGAGCAAATGGAATATTATCCAGTCAAAATTCGTGGTGAATATTTGTATGACAAAGAATTTACAATTGGCCCTAAAAGTCGTATTAAAGATGGTGCTGGAGCATCAGAGAAAAACGCTGGCTTATTCAGCGGACGTGGTAACATCGGATACTATTTAATAACTCCATTCAAATTAGAAAATCGCAATACAACAGTTCTAATTAATCGCGGTTGGGTACCGGCAAGACTTGAACAATTGCCAGAAGAAAAACTGGCTCGTGTACCAGGCACTGTTGAGATTACTGGCATTGTTAGATTGAATGAAGAACGTCGACCGTTCATGCCACGAAATACACCATCAGCTGGTATGTGGGTCTATCGTGATCTCAAAGCAATGGCACATATGGTTGGTACGGATCCAGTATACCTTGATTTGGTGAAAAGTAGTGCGGCGCCTGGTGGGCCAATCGCTGGACAAACACGAATATCTTTGAGAAATGAACATTTAAGTTATATTATTACATGGTATTCATTATCAATAATAACTGCGTTTATGTGGCACAGATTATATATTAGGAAATTACCACTTTTATAAATATTTTACATGTATTATATATATTCGTAACTGATAATCATTAAATCATAATAGTTGAACAATCATTGTGTAATCGGACTTTTGATTGTGATAAATGTTTTATGACATTTGTATTTTTAAGAATAATGCTTTTAGATAACGGGCTTCATAAGTTACAGTTTGTTTCCCTTGTGGTATTAATGGAATTTCATTGATATCAAATGGCTGCTCGACAACTGTTGGCACATCTCTCCCATAAATTTCACATTGATCAAAAAATTGTATGTATTCTTGGAATGTCATGTCTTTGAGAACAACTAGTTGTTTGGCCAATTGTTCGAGAAGCGATAGAAAACACCTTTTAGCATAAAACCATGTATCTGTACCTAATTTTTTATTGTATGGCTCTAAACTCTTCATCACTCTCGATATTCCAAATTCGTAATTGCCTTTAGAGCAATACAATGTTCCAATTACCATATTGACAATACAGAGATGAAATAATTTTTTGTCTTGCTCCTCAATTGCAATTGTTTCCTCTTCTTTTTCAATTTTTTTCATTAATTCTTCCGCCGCGGCATTTTTATTTGTCATTATATAACTGACACATAAATTTGCGAGGACTACCGGACTCACATCCAAAATCTGAATAAGATGTAAAAATTAAACAATAAATATTAGTTTGTATTATGCATTTTTATACATACATTTTCATATTTTTTATGCACTATCAATTCGTAGAAGCTCGTTGCTTCAGTGAATTTCGTTTTTTGCATAAATAATGTGTGAGCGACATTGAGTCGCCAAATATCGTGATCATTGCAAAAATCCGAACCCATGCGAAATAATTTTTCAACTTGAACATAATTGCCAAGATCCCAATATATTTTTGCTTGTGCCATTAATACGGGTACATAACGTTTCAATGTTTCATCATAATCGCTTACAGCTCTCTTTACAGCACTTTCATCGTGATTAAGTCTGGCTTCTTGTACTTGTTTTGTTGCTTTACGCAATATTTCACAATGCTTATTTGCAAGATCGTCGAATTTTCTGTATGCTTCTTCTGGCGCTGTTTGTTGAGTTATCAAAGCATCCAAAAAATCATAGAGATACTGCAAAATAAATGTATTACAATTCAAAAAGCCCGCTTAGAAATATTCATTTACACGGTCATGCAATAAAGCACGGCTGTACACTTTCGTATACCCTCCTATTGTCCTTTAACCTAACCTACATTTATTATGTACACGATGTTTTCATGAGTTTTATCGATCTGTCATGTAAAATATAATGTATATAATTGATATTTTTCGCAATTTCGAAAATAAAAATATTCAAGTAAAATGACGAGTTGCGAATTAAACCAAATATTTCTTGGTGAAGTTGCGGCAATACAGAATTACGGTGCATTTGTTAAAATTCCAGGATGTAAACAACAAGGATTGATACACAAATCACAGGTATATTAATTCATATATATATATATATGGATTAAAATGATCAAAAGTGAAATTAATTGCAGTATTGAAATTGACATGAATAAATATATATTTATGATTAACTAGGTGAGTTCGTCAAGAGTTGATGATGTTGCTGAAGTTTTGCAACGTGGCGAACGTGTTTGGTGTAAAATCATTTCTGTAGGTGATGATGGAAAAATTGGATTATCAATGAAAGTTGTAAATCAAGGTAATGGTACAGATATGGATCCAAATGGTGTTGAAATGCAACGTGATGAACAGAAAAGAAAGACATTTGGCACAACTCAGAAAAAAATCATTGAATTACAAGCAGTGTTGAATACAACTTGTACGAAATGTGGTACAAAAGGTCATTTAGCAAAAGATTGTTTCGCTACACCTGACGGGAAAAAATATGAATTACTATCTGAAATTGAAGATGAGACAGTGGTAGTACCACCACCGCCGGAATCCCAACCTAAAGCAGATAAAGATGAGAAAAAAACTCAATCGAAGAAATTGAAAAAACGAAAGAAATCAAAAAAATCAAAACACAAATCGGAAAGTAGCTCAGACGATGCCTCCAGCGAGGATGAACGAAAGAAAAAAAAGAAAAAGAAAAAACATTCGAAAGAGATAAAACGAAAGAAGAGAAAACATAGCGCGAGTTCAAGCGACGAATCGAGTGACAGTTTTATCAAAGAAAAACACTCGAAAAAATGTAAACACTCCAAATCTAAACACTCCGATTGATTCAGTTTTAAAAATTAATTGTGCATACAATTACATTAATTTCTCAATATATTTTCATCACGTGTACTCACGTGAATTACGAAGAATTATTGAGGGGTTTGTATATGATTAGCGAAATAATTCATCAACAATTTATATTTTTGGTGTAAATTTTTTTTTTATACTTACCGGTGTCAAATATTTGTATGTCAAGTGAACATTTTCAGCAAGAACATCAGCCGCGAGATCGTAATATTGAAATTTACAATAAAGTAATAATAAATTGGCAAATGTTTCCGGTGGAAATGGATTTTGTTGCAATAAAAATTGGAGTTTTTCAAATCCTTCACTTGATTTCGTATCCATATTAATAAGAGCTTGATTATGAAGTGTAACCGCATCTAATTCCTCTTCAGAACGTGGTGGCATGTCTGTCAATGCTTCTCTCGCTGCATCAACTGCAACAATAATTCACCAATAATAAAATCTTACACAACAAAATATAAAATAAATTCATTCGTTATGAATCATTCAAATATCTTACGATTTTGCAATTGATATACAATGGCAGCTTTAAGATTGAAAGCTTCAGTCAATGCAGTCTCATGCAACGTCAATGTATTTCCAACACTTCGAACTTCGATACCTTCAGTTGTCATTCCAACACTCAACTCTGGATGCTCTCTAATACCTTGCTCAATAATATCCGCTAATAATAAATAATCTCAATTGTATAAACAAACCGAAATATACAAATCACTAATAAATATTGCTTCTACTGTTAAATATTCATACCGATATGTTTCAATGATGCTGCATATTCCTTAATTTTATAATAACACAAGGCAACATTGTAAGATAAATGCGGTTTAAATCCAGCAATTTGTAGAGCACTTAAAAATTTTTTCAACGCCTTTTCATATTCCTCTTCTTTATATAAAAGACATCCTAAATTCACTTCTGTGTCAATATCATCAGTTGCGCATTGATCTATCAAACTCTTTACAGCTATAATATCTTCTAATCCGTATTTAATAGCTGCTTGGAGTTTTTTAACTTTTAATTCGTGAATGGAATCATTTGCAATGCTCGAACACACATTCCATGCCTCTTGATACATGCACGCTTGATGAAGTGATTGCGCACAGCTAAGTTTATAAAGACTCTCATCAGGACACAACTGTACCAATTTTTCATAGCATTCAGCAGCTGCCATAAAGTCTTGAGTGTAATAATAACAATGAGCCAACAGTGATAAACACGGTCTCGACTGCAATAGCAATAAGTCATTTAAACAATTTGCTATTGTCCATTTAGCAAATGAATAATTAGAAAAGTCCATTTATACCTCAGGATGTGACATCAGAAGTTCTGTAAGTATTTGTAGACACTCTGTGTATCGTTGCTCTTTGATCTCATGAATAAAACAAAAATGACGTTTTATTGATTGACAAATATATTTAAATAGGGATGTAATTGATGAAATAATAATATAAATACCATAGTATAAATAATTTTTGTGTATTCACCATCTCTAATGTGAATTTTCTGAATAAAATTCATTATTGGCTTATGTTATAGGTGATATTATAACTTGCAAACAAGAAAAGAGCGTTAAAACTGCAATAACGCAACCACGTGGTATGTTTTGACAGCACATGAATTGTTGCCATGGGAACGATTGAAATCACCGGTGGCACATTCATGTGGACGGTATTTGTGATAGGTGGTGGTGGCTATATATAATAATGTAAGAGGGGAGATAAAAGACGTCGACAAAAAAGAGGGGACAGTCAGCTGACGATAACGTTACAAACGTATAACTATATCAACGATATACGTATTGGCCGACTGTTCACTCCAAAAAAAATAAACTGGGGGGTTTTAAATTCAGACCAGTTCGAACACGTCTAAATATTTTGCAATATATTACTCCAAAGGTTTGGCTTAAGACTTTAATTTAGTATCAACTATCGTACTAGCATTTACTATAAGTAATTGCGAGAGTTTGATATAAATAAAATTAAACCTCTATATAGAAGAAAAAAAATATTGAAAAGTTTGCTCATATAAAATAATTTAAGTTTTATTTATTTTTTCAATTCGTTTGTGTTTCTTTTTTTTTTGTGTTTAGTGGCAAGTTTAAAGATTCTGGGATCAGATATTTCCCCGAGGCATCTCTTAAATCTTATTCTATTGATTTATTTTTACCTAGACCTCTGTTTATGTCTCATTAGCTGGTCTTTAAATTAATTTTTACCTGTTTCAAAACACTCATGTGCTTTATGAAATTTGAAACACTAAATTATAAATATGAAAATTTTGTTTTTAAGTAAATGTACAAATTTATCGTTTCACAATACATCTATTTTCAATCAGTCCCTCTCAGTTCATTGAGGAATTTCATGTTTTGTATATTTTATATTTTCGACGAGAAAAAAAAGAACAGATAGATAAATTGGATTTTTATGAAAACTTTATGTTGCTATTAATTCGGAGAATTATTGACAATTGCAAAGTTAATTGATTTTAAAGCGTTCATAATGTGTAATATAACAACGTGTAATATTAAAAATGAAATTGATAAGCAGACTATGATGCTGTGTGTAGAGTGGAATGTCACTCATGTCAAAGTTTTAATTATGAGACATGGAGAATTACCTATCAGAGGCCAGGTAAGCTTTAACAAATATGTCATAAATGTTGCTTCATTTATTCTTCGTGATATTTTATAATAAAAACAATTTTCAATGTCATTTCATATTATTTAAAATTAATTATTTCAGATGGAGATAGAGGAACTTGTAAAAGTTGCGGATAATTTCAACCGTTCTAAGGATCAATATCTTGATGACATGAAGGGAGAATTATCTGGTAGTAATCCAGATATTCAATTTTTATTAAAAGATAAAGTGTTTATCTGGAAAAAGAAAATTTGGACGAAAGGAAAAATCATCTGCGAATATTTAACTGAAGTCATTGAATTATCAAATTCATTGATTAATTTTATCGATAAAAATTCTTTTACTCGGAAACAAATTGAAGATGTAGAGGCGGATAATACAAAATTGCGAAAAAAAATCGGAAAATTAGAAAGCATAATGGAAAAAATGACGAAGAAGAAAAACTCAATTGAGGAAGAACTTTGCAAGAGATTTTTAATACTCTTGAACTCGAAAAAAAATCGAATTCGGGCGCTTCGGAGTCAATTACAAAATTATACAAAAGATTCGATTTATGATAAATCCACGGATGAAAGTGACATGGAGTCAACTGATATTCAATCAGCGCCAATAAAACGTGTGAAGATTGACGTAAATGAAAAGACTCTCGATGGATCCGGAGAAGAACCTGCAGGTGTTTCATTAAATCCGCAAATTTCTCATGTAATTGACAATGCGCATGAAAGCGATGATAGTTTTGAATTGAAACTGGAGGAAACTCAATCATGCGAAACAAAAACTTTAAATATAACCGATGAAGATCCTGAAGAAGATATTTTTTCATCATAATAAAATTAAAAACTATTCCAAAGAATCACACGCAATTATGGAATTTATCAATGACTATTGTTCTTAAATTCCACCAGTCATCAAAATATTTATTAAATATATATCTATAAACTCTTATAAATATCTCAATAATCAAATTAGATATAGATATTCATCGACATAAAATATATGATATAAAAACTGTCTATAGGAACGTGTAATTTTGTACTTATAAGTAACAGAAACTACTTTTTTCTGTTACTCACCATAAATGATTATATCCCGAAAATTGAAATCCTTCGAAACTCTATTCTTAAATAATAAAATAAATGACAACTGCTGGAATGAAAATACAGATGTTTCAATTAAAGTATATTTATAACCCGATATGAATGACAATAAATAACAATACATAAAAGATGAAACATTAATTATAACATTAGTTATACCTGATAATTAGATGGTTCAATGAATATATACTTTCCCAATAGGTTCAATGTATCAACAATGAAAAAATGATAGATATGAAAATATTTGCAACAACCAATCGTCATTAAATATATCAATTATCTTTTTGTTGCTGCATTGATGGCAATTTCTTGAATAATTTTTTGTATCTTAGTTTTTCCTTTACCCATTGATATTGATATTGACCCTTTCATATTTATATATTCCTATAAAACAGGGCGCAATAGCATCACATTCATAAAATAATGGAATTAATTGCAATGAACGTATACACCTGATACATGTGATTTTATACAAACCTAACCTCTCATATATTCAATTGAATTGCCACATTGTCTTTTTCTGTACAATGAGAAATATAACTTTTCAAATTAGAGATGGCGCAATGGTACTGCTGTGATGTGTCATGTGATCAGCTGTAGATGTAGTAAAAACAAAACATATGTATCAGACTTGATCAACGAATTTATCCAATATTTGTGTCAATACAAATAAAAACTACAAATCAGTCAAAGTTTTTATAATCCTCATCACCATAATTCATTTGCAATACACATAATTATGATCGAAATAATTGGAAAGCTCGTGAAAGGATCAGTTTATTTTTCTGGGGAAGTTATAGAGTGTTATGTCACATTCAATAATCCACTGAATCCCATACACCAAAAATCCCAGAGTCACAGGTACATCAACGTGAATTCGCTCTCTTCATTTACTCGCCTCTTCATCATCTATGATTTATTACTCTCGTCGTTTTTTTTTTATCATATCCGGATTTTATATCAACAAATGAAGTACTCACTGACGTTACAATTGATAACTTTGCTTGTTACATATTTTATATTTGTATTGTCACCATTTGATAGTATCATTCAATGAACTCAATTTCTTCAATGTTATTCATATATGCATTAATTTATTATACATGCATTCGAGTCAACCTACAAAAAAACATTCTATACTCGTTCATCGCCTTCAACTTCTCAGTAGTATAAACAAAATTGTCCAATACACTCCTGTATTTCTGCATTTAGTTCTTGTTTCAACAGATTAAACAATTATTATATCTTTCAATCTCTTTCTTGCATTGCAATTAGTAAATATACCTATTCATATACATATACAAACAATCACATTAAATATATTTAATTAATTGGTAAATTTATTGTCAATAATTCAATTGTTTTTGTTTTAGTGATGTGTTTGAGGGATTGGCGTGGGCAAGCGCTCAAGTCCACTGTCAATGTTCCACTAATGGAAAAGTCATTTCTGTTGATAAAATAAATTCATTATCCCAATCGGCAGCAATAAATGTTGATACTACATTTGCTCCTGGTCAACAGGACAATGGGAATTCAGTAGTGAATACCAAACCAAAAATATTATTTTGCGATTTGCGACTGTCACCCGGAGAAAGTAAAACATGTAAGTGACATTGTATTTTATCGTGCAATTCTAAATATACAATTAATTTGCTCATTCTACTTTAATTGATTGTTAACTTTTTAGATATCTTCAGGGAAACTATTCCGAATGATGCACCGCCATCATATCGAGGTCAGGCAGTTAAGTATTCGTATAAAATTACCGTTGGTACTCAACGTGTAAATTCACCAACGAAACTGCTACGAATTCCATTTCGAGTACTGTCTCTAAGTGGTAATACATTTATTCATATGTATACTTTTCATATATATCAAATTATGAATACTGATATTGCATTATTTTTGATTGTCATTTAGAATTGCCAGAAGTTGCAATATGCAACGACAGCGTAGATTTAAGTCCGAATAATCCTTTTATGGAAACTCAGGAACGTGAAAAACCGTTGGACATATCATTACAGACTTTGCAAAATTTAACAGCAAGACGAAGTCCAAACTTTTACAATATAACCAATGGACGTGGTCGAGTTGTAAGATTTTGTCTGTTTAAAAATGCGTATAAACTCGGTGAGGATATTGTTGGAACATTCGATTTTTCCAACGTCACAGTATCATGTGTTCAAGTATCAGTTGCACTGCAATCAGAAGAACACGTTTCCGATACTTACAAACGTGGCAAGGGAAACCCTACGCTTATCAGTTACAATAAACATCATGAAATGTGTCTTGGTCTTAAATATTCACAACTTGTGTTGCCGATACCTCTTCATGTAACGCCCGATTTTACAACAGATTTGATGGCGTTAAAGTGGCGATTACACTTCGAATTTGTCACATCGACAAAATCGATGGATATGCCTGAATGTAATACAATGAATTGGCAAGCGCCATCGACCCTCGATGTAGAAACAATGATATGGGATTTACCATTGCATATTTATCCTTCCATTACACCACCAAATTCTGCCGAGCAAACGAAATATAGTATTATTATATAGCAAATGAATTTATAAAATGCAATGGAAAACAAAAAGGAAACTTAACCAAAAATATTTTAATAAATATATTATTTTTTTTATATATAATAAATTTGAGCTTTACAAAAATTAGTAACTGGTATAAATGATTTGAATGTTTGAGCTGTATGAGCGGTTTGATATTATGTATTTAATGTTGATTGTAGCGAAATTGAGATTCATCTGTCACTGGTGAGTGTCTTCGTGGTGGTGGTGGTGGTGGCGGTGGTGGCAGCGGCGGTGGAGAGACAAATGGAGCATGATAATCATATCGATAGTAAGATAGAGGATCCCAACGAGGGGAATGTTGAGCGTTGTATGTATTTGTAGTAGTAGGTGGAACACCATAATAATTCGTAACAGGTGGTGCAGTTGGCACATAAGGATATTGTGGCTCCAACAGACCCTGCAAGTGTCTTATGTAAGTAATTGCATGGCGGAGTGATTCGATTTTTGATAGCTTTTTCCCGGGCGGTTTACAAATCGGCAATTTTGATCGCAATAATTCAAATGCACGATTCATATCACGCATTCTCGTACGTTCACGATCGCACGCCGATTTTTTATAATCTGAAAATGAAAGCAAATTATGAAAAATTATTATTGTTACTTGGCTTTTATTTAAATCATATTTCTACAGATGAAATATTATTAATCGTGAATGTAGCGATTAACAAATGATATGCGATTATTAATGTAGTTATGTTAAGTTGGCATTGACTTTTTTACTTTTACAAATTTACCGTTTGCAATTTCAGTTTTTCACTAGTTTTTTCTTATTTTTCGTTTTTTAATAAAAAAAAAAACGATTGGGCAAGAAAAATTGTATGGAAATTACAATGCAGCGAAGTCGTAAAGGTACGAGATTAAATGACGCGCAATATTTTCGACAGCCGCTGCCTCATACACGGAAAAAAATGACGAAATTGCGCGTTTTTCCGATAATGTCAGACAACATGGCTGTAGATAGCGTTGTTAAAAATCCTATGTGGATGAGATATCAATCAAATAGTCTAAGTCGTGACCAACCATCGACACAAATTACAATGATATCGTATAAAGATCAAGGCAAAAATAATGGAATTGGTCGCCGTGGTGAAAATCGCCATGAAATCGCTATTGAAACATTGCCAGAAATTGAACCTCCTGTTGAAACAACTTCAATTAATGAAGTGATATCAACACCATATGAAATGTCTCCACCAAAATCATCACCAATTGCAACAGTCAAATTAGAAAATAAAATGGTGCATAAATCCGACGAAATAAGGGTGATGAAGAGGGAAAAAATAATTCAGCCACCTAAAAAAGGATATTTGTGTGAAGACAATGAAAACAATAAAGATGAAAAGTCAGTACCTTGGTGGAAAATTATTATCAACGTCATCGGCACATTTTTGGGCAGACGGGAGAGTGATGACGAAAGACGATCGAAGAAACGGAGAACAATGAAAATTGATCCGAGAATACAGAGAACAGAAAATACGAATATAAAATACGAAAATAAAAAAAATTCACGATCAGATAAAGTAATACGTGACATACAACACCAAATTAGAGAACAAAAATGTGCAAAACATCGACATCACCTTACTGAAAATATCAAAGTGCGACAAACAAGTAGCCCATTATATTAGCGTACTTGATATAAAAACGAGGAAAAAAAATATGAATAGATATCATCGATCTTCTTATTACCTTTTTCCGACTGCGATGAATCCCGCTGCATTGATTTGATATTAGTTTGATGTAACATCTCAAAATGTGAATGTGTACCAGCAGTCTCTGGTTCTGGTACTCGCATTACAAGTACACTTTCCGATCCGGCTGATCGTGAATATGAACCACCCTCTTGCCACCTTTTTCGCAATGATTGCCGTCGCATAAGAGCCGCATCCTCGGCAGCATTTATATGCGAGACATCCTTGATGTGTAGCGATTTTTCCAAATATCTTGAACTGGTTGTTGGCTCCGGTGAAGTCGATTGATGCGGTTTTTTCGCCATATCAAGATCCAAAAGAACTGGTGAATTTGGTGTATAATCCTCACCATTACTGTCATTCTCCGACTGAAAAATTCATTTAAATATTGTCACTAAATATTTTAACGCTAAATATAATAAAATTTTACCTTACTGTCGGGAAATTCACGTTTACACTCTTTATTTTCCTGCATTTTTTTTTTTTTGTTTCATTTATATACAATTAATTTTTCATTTTTCACCCCTATGTATCTTTTAGTAATCATTAATTTTTTTTTTGTCAACGGGGTCTCCTCAACGATTGATAAAGAGTGACTGACGATCTTGTGAGTTATTTTCTTTTTTCTTATTGTCCCCTGAAGCAACTCATTCGATGTGTCATATGTTACTATTCGGGGCCGCAGTTTGTCTTCGGATAAGATGTGGATCGGAGGCGGACAGTCGTTATTAATGTTAATTTTATCCGTTTATTAAGTATTCAGGTGTTCCGCCAGAGGTTCTCACTCACATTGTCACTATTTCATCGTTCTTTATCGATTGTATTTAGATCGTCGATCCATACATTACAATGATCATAATCATTACGATGAAAAATGAAAAGAATCATTTTGTAATCCGCTTGTTTGTTACCTCTAAAATATTAATAAAATACCAGAAAATGCTATAGTAGCATGGCGTTATTTTATTTTATAATGTAGTGAGTGATAGAAAAAATTTTAAAAACTGAAAAAATACAAAAGTATAAGGGGCGAGATGTATACATGTATTTACACGTCATCCCTTGTGTAAATAACATTAGCATAAGTATTTGTAAGAGAGACTCGACATCGGGATTGGGATAAAAGTTGAAATACAAATAACAAAGAATAATGACTCCCCCACTTTGTCGATCAATAGAAAATACTATTGGCGATGAATTGTATTACATGCCACGTGCCAAGAATGCGCCGTGAATATTTTTCATATGTATTCGTTTTATATTACCTGTGTGTTTAACTTACACGAAAACGTAAGTGAATGTGTAAAAAAAA
>CAJUYH010006759.1:0-19229 GCA_910591685.1 Galerucella tenella
ACTATAGTTCTTATTCTATAAGCAAACGATTTTGTTTGACATCATTTAGACATTTATTTTTTTTTTAAATTCAAATCAAAATTATTGTTAGATGTATTTACCATATAAAACAACTTTTGTAATACAATCTCAAATACTAACCTTGAAAATGGAAATAAAGATATTCCGAAAGCTTGGAAATTAGTGTAAAGAGTATTCTTTTTACAATTTTGCCGCTTCCCCAATATTCCTGTCCTTGTACATTATCATTCGGCAAATATCTACTATAACTATATATATATATATAGGCTATTCATTCCTATCGGAATGGTGGCCGCTGATTTCAGCTCATCAGATTCATTATTTTGCGGTGAATCACTCCGCTGTTTTCTCCTTATTTATTTTCCTTTATAAATTACTATGAGTTTTTGCTTCTTCTGTTTTCTTCCATTTTTTCCTGTCCTTTATATCTATTTTCCATTTGTTTATATTCATTTTTCGTATATCTTCTCTAATTTGATCTTCCCATCTTGCCTTCGGTCTTCCTTTTAGTCTGCTTAGTTGTGGTGTCCAGTTTGTTATTCTTCTTATTATTGTTGATGTCTCCCTTCTAGTTACATGTCCATACCATTTTAACCTTTGAGCTTTTATGAACCTCACGATATCTTCTCCTTTCATCTTCTCTCTAATTTCATGATTCATCATTTTTCTGAATTCCCCCTCTTCTGTTTTCACTTTGCCAAAAATTTTCCTTAATACTTTTCTCTCAGCTATCCTTAAGTTTTCTTCGTTTTTACTTGTCAAACCCATAGTCTCTGCGGCATATGTCATTGTTGGTCTTATAGCAGCTTTGTACAATTTCAATTTGGTGTTTTTACTTAAATGTCTGTCATTCATCAATTTATTGTACTTCCAGTACGCCTTATTTCCCGCTTTTATTCTTTCTGCTATCTCTACTTTTCTATCATTTTTCTCGTTTATCATCACACCTAAATATTTAAAATTTTCTACTTTTCTAAATTTGTAATTCTGTATTCTTATTTCGTTTATATTTTCCGTTGTTTCCCTGCTGACTATCATGTATTTCGTTTTTTCTTCATTTATTTCTAAGCCTCTACTTTTCGCTTCTCCAGCCAAATCGCATAGCATCTTATCCAGGCTGTTTCTATTTCTTGCAATTAAAGCGAGGTCGTCTGCATATCCTATTATTTGTGTCATATTCTGAGAAATTATAGTTCCCCGAGTTATCGCTTTAATCGCTCCGTCTAACGCTATATTGAACAGCGTGGTTGATAGTGCATCACCCTGTCTTACACCTTTTTCAATAGCAATTTCTTCTGTGTATCCCTCATCTGTTATTACTTTGGTTTTCGAATTGTTAAATGACATTTTTGTTAGCCTGATAAGTTTTTTCTGTATTCCCATTTTATGCATTTCCTCTAATAGTTTATATCTCTTAACACTATCGAATGCTTGCTTAAAATCCACAAACAATATATGCAAATTTATTCCATACTCGTAACATTTTTCTATCGTTTGTGTCATTACATGAACGGCATCTATTGTCGATTTCCCACCTCGGAACCCATATTGGTAATCTCCTAGTTTCTTTTCCGAGTATTTACCACTCAGTATAGGATAGCAAAACTCTATATTTTCTGGAGGCTTAAAACGTGATCTATTTACTTTCTTACATGACAAGATCATTAGCACATTGAATGATCTGAAAACTGAACTTTGAGTCATCGGGACCTTTGTCAAATAGATAACTGTGAGTTAGCCGGGTATGACCTAAACGTAGCCGTGTTAGTAGTACTTGATCGCGACGATTTTTTGGTAGAACTGACCACGATTTAATAGTCCTTTTTACCTCGTTAAGTTTGGTTCCCGCTATTTTCCATTTAGCTTCATAGACACTGTTTACTTTAGATTGAATTATTGATTTAATATCCGCACTCACTGAAAACTGCACTACTCGAGCATCTTCGTTGGCCGTGGCGTCTTTTGCTCTTTGATCAGCTTCCTCGTTGCCATCTATTTCTACGTGTGATGGGATCCACATAAAGATGATATCCTTATTGTTTTGTTGAGCTATTATGAGTTTTTTTTTAATTTTTAAAACAAGGGGGTGATTTGTGAATATTTTTTGTATGGATTTCATTGAGCTGAGGGAGTCTGTGAGAATAAGATGGTTTTGAGTGTTTGAAGATAAATTAGTCATATTAGCTAAGGCTTCATATACGGCATATAATTCGGCTGAGAAGATGGAATATGTATCTGGAAATTTGAACATATGAGTTGTATTTGTAGTTACCACCGCGGCTCCAATGCCAGCTGCAGATTTTGAAGCATCGGTATAGATTTGGTGATAGTCTGTATAATCTTCAAGTATTGTTTTGAAGGTTGATCTAATACTGAAATTGGGAATCGAATATTTATCTAGAGCAGTCTTTCCCAACGTGGGCAATAACGCCCCCTTGTGAGCGCTGCAGGCCTAAAGGGGGGCGGTAAGAGACCCAGAAAAAAAAGGGGGCGTTGTGTAGGGCTTTGGGGTCGATTTATAATTTCATCTACCTAGCTAGGAAGACTCTTAGACACCAACTGAGCTCTCGACTCTCAACTACATCTTGTGAACATCAACTAATATTAATTAAGATATAGCTCAAACTCGGTTCGATATAATAGACCTCGGGCAATCATGTTTTAACAAGTTTTTGTTAAATAATCCGATTTGTACATTCCTTTATCAATCGGCTGGTTCTATAATACTTGTTCTTGCTTGTCGAGTACGATTGGGCGTCGAATGAGATAAACGAGTTTATGCACGTTTGTCTTATTCCTGTTGGTGCGTGCTGCTCAGTGCTGCCAGACGTGAGGTAAGAAATTATCGAGCAGAGTTGACAAAATTATCGGATTTTTCAGAAAATTATGTTACACACAGAATAATTTAAAACAAGGGCCCTAATAAGAAAATATTATGCACGAATTTCTTAAAATTCATTTTATTGATAATAAAATGTTTCTGGTAAAATATAAAAACTTAAAAACATAAATTATGTGATAAAATATATAAAAAAAGAAACAAAAACATACATTCTACTCATTTACTCTTCTAAACATTAACCCAACGTAACATCTCGAAAAAAATCACAGTCAAAGAAATCATAAAGATAAAAAAAACCTATTCAAAGCAAACTTCGTCTTTTCAATAATTTCAATTTCAATTTTCAATAAAAGATACTCTGTCCGAATACTATCAAGTTGCGTTTCAATAATCAGTTATAAGTACTTAGCGGTTTTTAAGTATGTTTAAAAAGGGGGGCGTTGAAAATTAATTTATTCTTAAAGTGGGCAGTAGACAAAAAAAGGTTGGGAACCCCTGATCTAGAGAGTTAAGAGTTGTTATGCATTTTGGTTTTTTGATTTGCCAAGGGGGAGTAGAAGTAGTCAGACGAGGGAAACATTTGGGAAAAGAGAAACTGAAAATTCTGAACACCCTGTAAAGAGACATTTAGTACTCAATCGTGGAATACATTTAACGAATGTCCAACTATTTAGATGTAAGAGGAAATTTGCTAGAATTTGTTATACTTATCAATTTTTTTCGAAATGTTCACATTTTTAAAAGAGTCAGCATAACTCGGAACCCTCTGTATTTAGGTATAGGGAGCCATTATGAAAGAGTGTATCATATTTTTTAGGGGCAATCAGAAAATACAATAAAATATAGGGTGTTCCATAAGAAAAAATATAACTTTGATAAGCCACACTTTATTGAAACACCCTGTATATTTCAAAATATTTTCAAATCATAGATTAAGTTGGAGTAAAACTTGTGGTATAAAAAGATTTTCCAAAAAATTCATATTTTATGCGATATTTGTCCGGCTTCGGACTTTTGCCGAACTCTGTATGCTCGATATATAATAGAGGGTAGCTAGCCAAATTTATGAGGGAGAGAAACAATTTAGGTTGAAGTAACAGTGAGCTGTTAATTATAGAGGCCATTCCAATAGATTGACACAAAAATGTTTTTCAACATCGAGAAGTTCCTACCAGTTCTCCACAATTACCTGATTTTTAAATAGTGAATGTGTTATTGCCTATACCAACGTCAAATTTTCCGTTTCGAAAACATTTAAACGCCCTAAAAATAGTTTTAAAAAAATTGAAATGCATCGTAAATATATTAAATATTTCGTCGACGGACGAAAGCGTTAAGCATCCTCCGCTTAACCAACATAGTCTGAAACTGCCACTGGAACCCATATATGGCACCCGTACCATGTAAGGTACCTTCGGCTCCCTGCCGATAACCACCGACACTGACTCATGGGTCTAGAGACCCAGCAGTTCTTCAGCAACCAGCGACCTGCCGCTATGTGAAAGAACCTGTGATTATACGACACCGTACGTGATGCGACGGGTTCCCAAATGGTGAGTTATTATTTTATTTTTCAAGTTCCAGGAAAATATTGATAAATATGCTTGAAGTAAACTTCACAATATTATTAAAACAATGTGACGTTATTGTATCTAGAAATTGAATGTATTATTTATGTTAAATATTGCTTTAACAAGTTGTTTTGATCGGTAAATTGTTATTTTTCATAAATATTATTAGTTTTGTGTTAATCTGATATTAAAAATGATTCCTTAAGGGTGGGGTTAATGCGTTTCAAATTAATGTATACATTTTAAGTAGGTAGCATGTTTTTATTTATTGTTTTTTATTGTTGTTGAAGGTTGCTGGTTATTTTAATAAAAATATGGTGAAAAATTGGTGCTCAAATCATTATATGACATTCAATAGTGCCATAGTCATATCTATGATATTATTATAAAATGAAGCTTGTTAAAAAAGTTCTAGTTTCAGAAATGTTGTTGAGACTGTAATTCCATTAAATTACTACAAATATTATTTTTGAAAATGACGAAAAAATTGTTTAAATATAATAATATTGATGCCAAAAATGAAACAAATTCATATACGCTTCGTACTCTGAAAAATATACATATTTTATGTGTTTCATATTTTCATAATATATATATATATATATATATATATATATATATATATATAGGGTGATTCATAAGTAAAGGGAGGGGCCAACTGTAACTATACGTTCGGAAGATAATTATATTTCACATTACATTAATGGGTATGCTACTCATTGAAATATAGGATGTTAAAGTGATTCTTTTTTTCACTTGTCAAAATCTGACATTTTGGTAGTTTTAACCAATAGCAACATTATTCTAGCCAATCATTCGGGATTATACTGATAATTCTGCTTCCTCATCGATAATACCTTGTTTACATTGAAACGTCAAAATTTTACTTTGAATTAGTCATTATTGACAACTAAAAGTGCTTGGAAATATTGAAAAATGAACACAAACCGATTTAGTGCCATCACCCAGGAGAATATTGAACATTTAATAGAAAATTCCACTCCACAATTGATGAAAAAAATAATCTTCCCAAATACAACTAGCTATTCAAATTTTATCACATAATTTTTATTTTCATCACTCAAACTTGTTTATTTTAGGCAGAAACATTCAAACAAACCGAATTTAGATAAAATCCCTCGTCCTAATGGACTCGTGATTTTATCAATAGGTTTGTTTACATATTTTTGCCAAATAAATAAGTTTTCGTGGAAAAGAAAAAACTATCGATAAAATTTGAAGCACTCGTGGTATTACCTTTAATAAAAATTAAATAGATTTTTGTTAATAGATCAGCTATGTTTTCAGATAATGTTTTGAAAATTGTGTATTCACTAGTTTCAGTGAGGGTAAACAAAAATATCTGAAAGTATATGAGTTAACTCATAGATATCGCCACATATTACATGTGGAATTAAATATTTGCATATTCAATTTTGTTACCTCCATATTTTTTTGCGTAATAAGGCTTCACTTCATTGATTTTGAAGATATTAAACGGTTTTGAGATATTTGAATTTTACTTATTCACTTCACGGTCCCCTTGTGTATTTTTTTCTATCAATTTCAAAGTTTAATATCACTCTTATTAATGAAATTAAATACACCATTCATTCATTAACGTTTCTGAAATAACTCGACTTATACATATTATTGGTTAAGACTCTAGTGTAGTAAATGGAAAGTGCTTAAAAACTATCACCTCCCATACAGAAACGAATAATATTTCGCACGAGTGATGTACAGTATTTTTCCTACGACCACGTGATAATTTTACCAAAGAACGTGTAATCAATATCTCACATATTAGTACTTGTCATATTTTTTCGTTGTGTCAGATAGGGACCAAAAATTATTTTATTAATTTTATTACTAGTTAATCTTGACAACGGTAGCTGGAACGCTACCGAAACGTCGAAATAAAAAAGGTAGAACGTGTCGCGGGACACACGGTAGGAACTTTAGTTCCTTTTAAGCAAAAGTTATGTAATACATCTGACGTTATAGATAAACAATTTACATATTCTTTTGTGGTTGAGTAGTAAGCACACCAGACTCTCACGCGGTAAACCCGGGTTCTATTCCCCGTGAGGAATTTTTTTTTATTGTTAATTTTATTTTTAAATAATCATTCTGCTTGATATTAATAACGACAACAGGTAGACGTTTGAAATATTTAGCAGAATATTTATTATAGAATAGAAAATGGTACGGTACCCTCCATGAGGGAGTCCGACTGGCAACATCTACTTATAACAGCATCGTATATTTAAAAAAGGAAACCGTAGCATTATACAAATTGGACATTCAAGAACTGTACGTTTTCCACAAAATTGGTGGAAACATAAAATTGAATTGTTAAATTTTTAATTTGAAGTTATATTACAGTTTATAGAAATTTTAATTTTCTAGATTTTTTCCTAAGTGGGTCGTAGAAAAAATATGCTGCTCGACTCGTGTGGATTGTCCATATCGCACTTGAACGATTGAGCACTCCGCCTACGGCCTACGACTATGTCTGACAGTTCTGTCAAATTTACTGTCAGCGCAAAAGTTTATACAACAACCGACTAAATTCAAGGCAACTAGATAATCACGTAGCTGAAAAAGAGTGTTAAAATGAAAACCTCAATTAAAAAGCATTGGTCATTTACGCATGATGTTGGGTGTTATAATGAAAGTCCCATATAAAAAGCATTGTTCATTTACGCACGCTTTTTAACGTATGTATAATGTATGATTTCACACATTTTTTTTTGGTTCGTGAATGCCTAATTTTAAAGGTGATCGTAGATAGAAATTGATTTAGTTTCAAAATAAGTTGTATTTATATGATGTTGCCATTGGAAATAAAAAACAAAAAAATTAAAGGTAATGAAACAAAATTTATTCATTTCTATGTAACGTAAGTTATTGAAAATGACGACCGTAAAAGTTCTCCTACTTAAGTGTAAGAGGAAGCTCATAATAAAATTTAGTAGTGGATGCATAATACTTAGTAGCATTATTGTTGAACATTAAGTAGCGTGTAGGAAAGTTTAACCGAGACCATGGCTATAAATAAGTTGAATTCAAATAGGTATCTTCCCAACTAGCAAAATGGAATTCCAAGAGGACTAAATTGTTGTATAATAGTCGAATAGCGTTGTTTCAAGGACTTTTTATTGCTATTAAGCCTTTTGTTGCGATAATTTTCTTTTTTAAAGGAAATTGTTGTATCAAAAGATTCAATAGTGACTTTTACAATATATGCTATAACACATTATACGATCATTTTTTTAAATGATATAATACCTTATAAGCCAGTTTAAACAATATCAAAAATATCATTTTATAAGACTTTTATACGTACTGTATAAGAGTTCTATAATATACTATATAACTAACAGCTACAACATTATAAAATAGATACTTAAGCTTGTCTTATTGAAGCTGTATGATGTTGTATAATAAATATTGTATAGCATTCAATTCCGTTGCATTATAAAACACTTTTTAGTTGTATAGTGCTTAAATATTCTTCGCTATAAAACAGTTATCGTATACCGTTCCATTTGACAATAAAATATTGTTTAAGGCATTTCTTTGAGATAAAATTGTTGCTTTATAAATCGCCATGTTTAAATAAGTAATTCTTGTACCGCTTTCGCCGCCATTATAAGCAATTGAGTTGGAAACATGAAACTATATTGAAAAATGTGACTTTATCAATATTTAGAGAATTATATTGTGAAAGAATATCCATATGAAGTGAAAAACTATTAAAATCATTAAAAAAAGTATTTTACGATATTTTATTTTGTATCAAGTATCTACTTGAAACTTAACCAGAATTGAAGCGCTTCATTTTCTTGCCAAATATATACCTATAATCTATCAGTAACATTTGCGGCGCATCAAAATTTGGGCTATTAAACCATCCAAATGAAATTATAATTTTTACTATCGATATCCGCCCAAGCGGCCCAAGTCGTTTTGATAAGTCTCCATTTCTACAAATGAAATGTATGATGCACGTTCAAGTTGAAATATAATTTGGTTCTGATATTCCTCACTAAAAAATGAAATGCTCTTATAAACTGCAAGATGACAAAATGTTTCCATTGTGCTCGAAATAACAGCATTATAAAAAATATATTGCATTATACAACCATTTTGTAAGAACTTCATAGTGCCGCTTAAATCCCATTTTATAGATGTGACTACATGACACACTATTAAATCATTTTATAGTAGCTGTATAAATGGTTATAAGACAGTCATATTAAAGTTGTATACACTTTTAATAGAAATGTTAAAACAACCAAACAGTTGTATAAAAATGGGCCCTTTTCAGTTGTATAAGGATCATATAATTGTTTTGTAGACAGTTATAAGAATTTAGGTGACCTATAAGACATATTATCTTGTAGCTGTTTATACAAACCTTATAGAATTTAAATTGCTACTTGGGTTGAAAGCGGTTAATAATTTCAAGATCCAAGAGGTTTATAATTATTATAACGCAGAAATCATGAAGCTTTCCAAATTGAATGTGCAATTAGCCAATAAATGAGTGAAAAAAATGTGCAGCTAATTTCATCTTTTCATGTGGAGACATCTTAGGTATCAGATAAAATCATCTGAGATATTTTCATTTGCCCTTACTGAATTTGATAGTGAATAACTAATTTTCGAGTAATTAACTAGAAAAATGGCTGACGTCCGTTATAAAACTTTTCAGAATTTTCGAATCTAAATTCTTCTTCCTCTTAAAAAAAATGACAATTAGATCGGTCCCCTTTATCAAAACAGGTGGGCGTGTATTCATTGCTCTTCTTACTTACAACCTCATTTAGAAAAAGTTGATGTTATTTCATTGACCCACGGTAATTTTATTCAAAAAGTAGAAAATATATTTAATGAATTTAAGTATTACCAGCATTCAACTGAACTAAACTAAAAAAATCAGACACTCCCTTGTTAGTATCCAGCATTGACAGAAAGCAAGTCGCCATAACCCGTTTGCTTTTTTTGTTGTGATACGCTTATCTGTGACATAAAAATGTGATAGAAAGGCTGAGACCGATAGACAAGTACCACTTCGTTCATTGGATTGTGAGTTTAATCACAATTTATAACGTGATAAGGAAAACATACATTAAAACTACGTATATTTCATTGTGGGGTTTAAAATATGTAAATGAATTGAAATAGACAAGTTTATTGCAAGATAATGAAACGAGCAATATTATCTGTATGTCCAGTTTCTCTAGCAAAAATTTACAAATTGTAATAACATACAAAACAAAAACGAAGGTGCACAAAAAAGATATTTTTTGGTGGTACATGTATAATAATTGTCTTTGGATCATACAACAAAATATTATCGATTAAACGACCGTCTTATTGGGCTTAATTTTCTCAATTCCCCAATCATGAGTATAAAGATCATGCAATTTTTATTTCTCAGTCAACTTACAGTTATGGCCAGTTTTAAGCAAGTGCAATATCCCTTCCTTATTTATAGATCTGTATTTTGCCAAATTCGGGCTAGCCATTTGCGCACTGCTGCTAGTGTGGTGGAAGGGTTCATAATGTTATTTTCTTCGAAGTTGGTTTCTTGAAGACATATGCAGTGTGACCCATTTTGTTTGGAAGCACCCCCGTAAAATCCGCATTTTTCAACCCATTTTGTTTTGATTTTTTTTGTTAGATTAAGTATCACAGTATTTTGGCACAAATTTTCATAGTTTAACTACTATTTTCAAGGCACTCTATGTTAATTTTTCTCTGCCAAAAAAGACAAAAATACATTAGTACATATCACTGTACCACTGGATTCAGAATCATCACAAATGTAAACTACCAAATTTTATGAAAATTTTTTTATTAACGACAAAGTTATTACAACATGGATTTGGAAAAAGTGGTATTTTCAGTGATATTTTACGTAGACAAATTTTGAAAATGGCAACATAGTAAACAAAAACAAAGACTTAAACTTATTGCGCAGTGAAAATCCGAGGCCGATAACTTAACCCATTCTGGAGTTCTAGCTTCTGAAAGTAATGTAAAATTGTGCTCAATAATTTCATGTATTAACAAAATGAAATCAACGAGTCGCAAGTAGGATTTGATTTTGAAGTTTTATTTATGTCAGTCAGTAACATTTGTATGAAATAGTAAGTACCAAATATTTCAAATATTCAACGATTTAACTATTCAAGACAAAGTTGAAATTGTACCTTTTTGTGGTTACAATGATAGAAGTTAGCGAGAAGTAATAGAAATAGTTAATCGGAAACATCCAGATCACCGTATTTGCTGCTTTGTAGTGCACAAAATTTAAAAAAGTATTTATTGAGACTGGAGCAGTAACCAAACGTATTGAAAAAAATTGCTGGCAAGAAAATTTAATGACGGTATTGTCATAGACTACTTTGCCAACAATCCAAATTATTAAGCACAATTTTACATTACTTTTAGAAGCTATAAGTAACTCCAGAACGGGAAAGTTATCGGCTTCGAATTTTTACTGTGCAATATGTTTGAGTCCTAGTTTTTGTTTACCATGCCGCAATTTCAAAAATTTGTCTACATTCTACGTGAAAATTCAATGAAACTACCATTTTTTCCAAAATCATGTTGTAATAACTTTGTCGTTAATAAAAATTTTTTATAAAATTTTGGTAGTTTACATTTGTAATGATTCTGAATCCAGTGGTATAGTTATATTTTAGATTAAAAAAATGCCTAATGTAGGTAAGTACTTTTGTCTTTTTTGTCAACAGAGAACATATCGTTCAATAGCCATCTTTACAGACAGACAAGCAGCGCTAAAGGCACTCAACTCCGTAGAAATCAATTCTAAGCTAGTAAATGAGTGTGTGCGGACACTAAACACACTGGGTGAGCGTAGCAATGTTACGGTACCCTGGGTACCGGGGCACGAGGGTCATAAGGGCAAAGAAAGTCCGGTACAGTAGCTGAGGATTACAAAGAGGACTCTACGCTACAATGGAAACAGAGCATTGCGGATCAAATTTTGTCCAAAACTTTGGTAGATAACATTGCTCTCTGCCCTGGTACAAGCTTCACCAAAAATCGAAGATTATAGAATAAAAATATAAGATGTTTCACTCCAGGGCGGTTTGATTCAAGTTGCTGTCCCAAACGGACGCCGCTCTCATAAATTATGTTTACGACTCGCTTTTGTTGTCAATAACGAGACCGGTAAATACCAGATAAGTTCCAAAAGCTTATTTTATTTCAAGCTATACAGGGGTAATTAGAGAAATATATATTTAAATTAATAGGATTGTTTATCACAAAGGTTTATTTTTAAATGTTAATTATTTCGAAAAATGTTCGGGATATAAATTTGAAAAGGAAAGTAAAAAATAAACTTGAATTTTTAAAATGAATCAATTCACAGTTTTTATCCAGCATCTTAGTAACTTTGTGATACTTATTGATAATCTAGCAGATATTTATCACAAATTCAATTAAATATACTTATTAGCCACCAGAATAATAGGGCCACTAAATCTTAAATTTTGATCTTTACATAACGCGTATTTTTTGGATTGACAAGGTTAAAACAGTAAAAAGAGAAGCTGCTGCAGGATACCTTTATTAAAAATTTTTATAAATGTTTAAAATACTAAGTTTGGAGTTTGGTTTATGTGTTAAATTTAATCTATTGTGTTTCAAATCTTTCAATATACATTTGAGAGTAAAATATATACGGACTCTGGTATAGAGACTGGCATGATATTTGAAAGGAAATTGATTACATGGATGATGAAAAGAAAACTTAGTAAATTCGTTCAAAAGGAACTGACCAATTCCCCTTTCGTTGGCTATAGAATTGAATGTTTGTGTTTTCTTGCTTAATGTACTTGTTTATATAATATCCTTATTATAAAAATAAATCCGTAATTTTGTATTAGCAATTATTACAAAATATTTAGTGTATAAGCTTTGCTATTAAACAGAAAAATATTAATATGACTTTTTGTTCATTTCAACAATTATTTAATAAATTCAAAAAATCTATACAACATAAATATAAAACACGAACAACCAATAAACACCGTTCCAAAATAACAGCGCCCGTATAATATGCCAAATTAAATGCAAGTAAGGACGTAGCGACGTACTGTACCATCCAAGTCACCAGACAGTCACCAGCGGCATCGGTGCTTTACGCGATAAACTCGAACGAGTGAAACATCTTATATTTTTATTCTGTAATCTTTGGTTACATCTACCAATGAGACTGGACATGGAGTTTCTTAGTTAAATCTTTTAACACCAGTGTCATAAAATGGCATTTTAGACACTGACAGCATGAGTTAAAACTTATACTTTCACTGACGCTTGTAGGAAATAATATATTACACACCTAGGTGGGAAGAGTTTAAATACTGTTTAGAGATTAGCTATTATCTCGAGACAGAAATGAAACTTCCTACCGAGGTTTGTATACTATTTTATTCACAACCATCATATTCCGATCAAAATTAATAAATCTTTGTTTCGTTCTGAACACACCTAAAATATTATACATTTGACAACTACTATCACCAATATAAATAAATGTCAGATAAAGTCGGATGGATATTAAGTTATAATAATTCAAATTTAACCATCAATTTCAATAAGTAGTTTGTTGTATTTTCGTTCAGTGTTGGTTTTTATTGTTTGCCATTAAATAGTTAATATAATATTTGTGCTTTATTTTTGAATATAAAAAATATTCATCAGAAATAGATGATATTAACGATCCCAATATTTTAGAGGGCGGGAAGTGATCGATGAGGGCGGGAAATGATCGATGAGGGTGGGAAGACAGGGCGGGAAATAGAGGTGTGTAATATGACACTTTCTAACCTCCAATGACGTTAGTAATGACAGCATTACATATATGGTTGTGAATAAAGAGTATTTTACTTTTCACAAAAATTGTCCGTGAGTAGTTGCGAAATTTGTAATATCACAGGCTTCTTAGAACTGTACTTAGATGGCCATGACTTTGAATTTATATGTATTTTTTAATGCTGAACAAGTCTTTTAATAACATTCCTCGAAATTTTTGTAATAATAAGTATACTTCACCCTTTTTCCAAAATCAGATATTTGAATGCTGCTCGTATATTACGTATGTTTAATATATTTTGTTGGTACATGTTTAGTTTAACGGGTTGTACAAACAAATACATGGAATAATTTTTGTCCAAGAACCCTGAATAAATAAGTTTCCCCTATGGTACATACTTAAGTGATGACACTGTATAACTTTTATTATATTTGTAGTAATTTAACCTTGGACTAAAATGGTACACAACGAATAATAATAATTATTATAATAAATTTATAATGCGATATTTAAATGTAAAACTGCTACAAAATTAGGGGTAAAATAAATGTCAATTAGATAACTATTTAAACTGTCATTTTTAATTGTCAGATAACTTAAACATCTTGTAGAAATGCAATTGTAAAATATTCCACACACCTCTGACCCGGAACAACGTCTACCACATAAAACCGTCTAAAAATCGAAAATCCAACATGATTCACTTCATTTCAGAAACGCCGCAGTCCCGAGTCCATCGACCTGGCTCCATATGTGCCGAAAACCACCGATCAACCTGGTAAACGCAGAAATAAAGAATTTTGGGCATCACCGAGTACTTTCGATTATCCGAAATATCCATCTTAAAGAGGGTTGATGTTCGGGAGAGTAAAACTAACCCTGCGAAAGGGTTAAACGTGAACAGGTGCTGGCATCTTGTCCCCCACTACGCCACATCGCTGACCGAGTTGTCTCCAGCGCTTAAAGTTGATGTTGCGACTCGAATTTCTACTTGGCGGTACAACGTACCCGAGGAAGCAAGGCGATGTGGAAGTACTCACGTCGTACTGAAAGCAACAGGTATCGTATTTCATTTATTTCAACGTGTATGTTGATTGGGTTGTGTTCTCCCCGAGGTGTTGTTGTGGGTTGTTGTTTTGATTTCTGCTAGGTCATTTTCAATATGATGCAATTACAGCGATTTAAATATTTCTTTAATAATTCTAGAGGTATCTTTGATATGAAATCTTGAAAAAAAAAAATCAAATATTACTGGCTAGAAAATTTATTGTTTACTATAAAAACATTAATATTAACAAGAGTTTGCTTGAAATGGAGCTTTTGAAAAATATCCAATAATTTCCGGGCTGTTTTTGTCGATATTGTCAAGAAAGTTCTCGGGGATGATGTCCAGGTCGAGGTTCGGGGGCACCAGGTGTCCGGGGGGTGTTCGTCGATGCCATATTTGAATTCAGCCACCCGAAAAATCCCCGGGCGCGGAGTTTTTTTCGTTCCCCTCGTGATTTCTTGGAGAGTCCCACGGAGACGAGGTTCCTCGGCGTTCTTGAGCCCCAGGTGTCCGGGGGTCAATTTCAACATCACAATCGTTATTAGCGACTTTGAAAACCCCTGGGTACCCGATTTGAGCCAGTTCTGACTCTTATTTACAGAGGCCTCCCAAAAGATGCATTTTTGGCATGCATTTTTGATTGCAGCGATGCAATTCCCGATTTGTAATGGGAGCAAAGTAGGTACATTTTTCACAAATAATTTTCCGAAGCGTTATCTCGAGACAGGAATGAAACTTCCTACCGAGGTTTGTGATAACTAAATTTGAAACGATTTATTTGAAAGTTTTTTTCATTTTTGTAATCGAAATAATTTTATATTGCGTCCAAGAATCGAACCCGCGTACTCTTCGTAACAAGTCTGACGCTGTAGCAGCTAGTCAAATCAAACATTCATAATAAACGGAAAATGTAATTATCTTGATATAAAAAGCAGGGTTTGATAAATTGTGAGAAACGTCAAATATTATTTTACCTTTAAATTCCATAATAATGCAAGGAATTAATCATTGTAATAACCTACCCTATACCTTCTTGAATTTTTGTTACTAATTATAGCTATTGTTACTTTTTGAAATAAACTGTGTTGACTTCGATTGTAACATTTTCTATACTAATATGTCAGATGTTGATTGAACACTACTTGGGGAAATTACTACGTGGTTGTAGGAAAAATACTGTACATTACTCAGGCGAGAGTAGTGTAATATAATGTTTTATTTGTAAAAGTACATATCACTCTCCTATCATGGAACTGAGTATTTTTTATTGCTTATAATTGGCCTGTTTGCTAAAACTTTCACGCTGTTTTTTCTTCTATCGACCTCTGTTTCTTGGTATCACTTGAGAATTGAAGAAACTGGGTTATTATGTGTGGAGGATTCCATTCAAGCAACTAGACATTAAAATTATATTCAAAACCATTAAAAATAACACAATAGCAACAAATCCTTGTTTTTTATAAAATCTGCTAAAACTTGTTTTGATTAAGAAATTCAAAGTTGTAAGCCATTTTATTTGTCAAAGAAACTAAGTATTACAACATTGGTATTACATTGGGTAACCTGACTATCATGTAGGATCTACAAGGTCTACTATGTAGGTATATCATTAATAAAAACAATTTAACAAGTGTGAACTTAATCTGTCGTTAAAAGATGTGTTCATACATTATCAGATTTTGTCATAGTTTGATACAAGGAAATTTGCCGTAGTCCAGTAAATTGAGGGGCAAAGCTTCTGAAACGAGAAAAAAACTTAACGCGATTGAGTTTACGGAAGGGGAGGAAAATGCCCCCCTAAACCCTGGAAAACGGGGCTCTCGCTAATATCTGGCTTAATACGCGAATTAGAGAATTTTTCTTCGGATAAAAAATGAAGATCGTCTTATTATCTATAGAAATGGTCCCTATCAATTTTTTCGAAAATTCGATAGTTATCGAGATAATGAGACCTAAAAGCAGTGCCGGATTAAGCAAGCGCGGAGCCCGTAACAAATTCTTTCAAAGGGCCCTTTCTGCTGTGGGTTCTTAAATAAAGTGATGAAAAAAAATTCAATACTCAATACGTCTTTTTGCAATCTATAAGTTACAATTTTGTGGTTGATTAATAGTGTAGTAAATTACTATGGGCGCTGTTAGGCTCTGACAAGTACAAAAAGCCTGAGGAGATTTCCTGGCAATTTGGAATAATTTTGATAGGAAACTAAGAATCGAAAACTGATGATACTACAGATCAAAAAAATTTAATACAGCACAAGTTATTAAGTTTCACTCAAAAAATTACGCTCAGACAGAGATGAGTGGGTTTGAATATGATGCGGGGCCCATAGCAATTGCTACTCTTGCTACGTCGTTAATCCAGCACTGCCCAAAAGTCTCCTGCTTCTCTGCCTGTAGGAATTCTGCTGTCCATCTATCAACGAACATTAACAAGACAAGAAGGATCACTCTAAGCTCCTCCCCTCGTTATGCCTATCTCGCTCGAATATCGGATGCTACTGTGTATAGAGCACCGTAAGTCTCCTACGCGCGATATGCATAAACAGGTTGTCCGTCGTAGGGATATGTAAAGAAATATACCAGTTGTCTTTTTGAGTGAGCGAATTTTATTTTAGAAATAAAATAAACATTTACGTACTTAGTGTTTTGTGTTTGGTTCTGCAAACAGAATGATGGAAAGGTAACATACGTGGATGTATAAACAATACTATGCACTTTATAAATGGCTGGAAAATTACTATTACCTCTGCTCTGTCTTTATGGGAAACCTTAAAATGCAGGAATTATTTGGTTCATGTAACAAGGAACCTCAATCAGGATTGCATTGAAAAATTTTTTGGTCTGGTAAGAAATTGTTGCGGAAACTTGAGAAATCCAACCCCAATTCAATTTTGTAGGGCATTCAAGAAATTATTTTCTCTAAAATATTTTAATGAGGTTGAAGGTGCCAATTGTATTAAAGATATTAATAGATACAGCTTTGCTCAATGTAACTCCTGATATGCTAAGAATATAAAAAAAACGATGTACCTATATTGACAAATAATAGCTCTTTAACAGTTTTCACATGCGACTATAGAAATCTTTCAAGTACGGATGGCAATGCTATATTAAGGTAATGTTTGCTGCAACACTCTTGTAGTGCTTGCACAAAGTATAATGATGAAAATAAATTACCAAAAGGAGCGGCTGTATTTTTAGAACATAAAGCATATTCGACTTCTAAAAACTATGGAGGTCTGAATGTACCTCCTAGTAATATTGTAGAATATGTTAAACAATTAGAAATAATCTTTGTTGAAAATTTTAATGAAATTAGTTGTTAGGAGAACGTTGGAGCGAACCTTAAAAAATTATATGAAAATTTACTATTTACACAACCTTGTAAAGAGTTTCCCCATAAATATTTTGTAAACCTATATACATATTAGGCTGATTTATTTTACAATTAAATTTGCGAACCGGGATATAAAAAATAGAAACAATCAATGAAACCTAGCATAAAATTAAAGATCTTAAAACATCTTTGAAAACCGGCAGATATATTTTATTTCACAACATTTACTTAAATACAATTTTTTTAATTGAGTTGTTAACGGGCTATTCAATATGAAAGACTTTCATTGGTTAAACGCCTTTGGTTTTGGATGGTTCGTGTATCGATTCTCTCAATTTTCGAATCGCGATAATTATTTTTCCCAGTACCCGTATTTTACTGTTAGGTAAGTTGGTACTCTTTGATGGCCTCGGATTTGAAACAACCTGTAATGACCTGTATACATTTTATATTAGAATACCTATTTAAGTTGGCATTTGCAAACATTTTATGGTCAATTTTTATACCTACTAGTCTCATCTGTAGCTTACTACATTATTACTTTTTGTTGTAACTTCCATTTTTCCCTTCATTTTTGCTACCAGTTCTTTTGATAATTATGTTTAGATTCACAAATTGAATATCCTGACGATATTCCCTTTTTTATTTTTATTCCCACTAAGCGGAATAGGATACAATAACAATTATTGCTAGATGTTTCTAAATCACCCTGGTATGTGAACGTTTATTCGTTTTAATCGCCAGCGGTTTGCATCAACCTCGTATAAGCACGAGCACGTGCACGGCTCCAGAAATTTGTCGAAATCGTCGGCGCGCTTGTGTAAGCTGGACATGAAAGTTCCGACTGTGAGCGACCCTTCTTGTCTTGTTGATGTTCGTTGCTATCTATGCATTAACTTGTAAGCAGGCAGACGAATTTTTCTATAACTCGGCGAAAAATTGACATTTTCCGATGATTCAAGTTCATCGTAGTAGTTCCATGTGACTTACAGCTCGTTCGTACTTGACAAAAATATTTAAAAAAGCGGTCAAAGTCTTTTTCCACAAGATTTGAGACTATTACAATAATTTGTTCTAATTTTTTTTAAATAGTCCTTTATCCTATTTTTTTTATAATGGAGCCTTAGGGAGGTCTTGAATGATCTTAGAAATTTTTTTTTTATATTTTTCTTGCGTTTTGATAAAAAATTGATTTGTTTATTCACATTTTTCAGCTTTTTTCGGAGTTCTGTATTTTATTTTTTACTGATATATCTATTTCGAATGAACATTTATCTTTTGTGATTACGAAACACATGATAATCTTTTAGGTTTTCCATGTTTTTTAATAATTTTGCATTTAAAACGCGAATAATAATAATAAATAATAAAATACATTCAGTCACTAAGTTATAAAATTAACATTATATTAATGTTAGAAACAAACAAATTTAATTTTTATTCAAACTAATGCTTCAACATATCCAACTTTTTTTAGTAAATTTTTTCGATATTGTCAAATGTACAGGGTTATTCATTATAAATTACCCACCCCCTATCATCGTTAT
>CAJUYH010006760.1:0-19225 GCA_910591685.1 Galerucella tenella
ATAACTACATATATATATTGGTATTATCGGCATAGTGTGTGTGTGTATGAGAGTGGATGAAGTTGTATACGTATATGTGAAAAATCTTCACCTTTATCGTATTATTGATGACGATAGTGAAATGTTTTTCTCTCTACTTTTTATTTTCAAATAATAATACGCTTGACATTTACTTATCTATTGAGAAATATTGTTGGTTATGTTTGGCACGGGTGTTGACCATTGAAAGTTATACCGGGTAGTACCTATTAATTTTATTATTATTACTATACATATATTGGAATATAGAGAAAAAAAGGGATAAAAAGTGAATTACGGATTTATAATCATGATTTGTTCGGATCTACTGCAGGTTATAATAAAAAATGTGGTGGTTGAAAATTAACTTTATTGAACATTTATTCGTTTTATCAATATAATTAACGAGTGAATAATGTTAAATAATACTCTTGCGACTGCTTTTTCAACTAACATCATTTAATTGATAGATAAAAATTTATTAATGTTATCATTTGGGACAAATGATCCGCACGAATATTCACATAAAATCTAAAATTTTAGGTTATACACGTGTTGTATACCGGTGGATGTTCAGTGGTGCCTACAGAAATTTACTTGAGTGATTGTTTTTATTCCAACTGTTTTTGCATTTGACAATATTTACATTTACACATTATATATACGTATATATATATATCTATATATATATATAAATACGATGGATATATAGATGTGTATTATATGTTGTGTATGTGTGATATATATGATTGGGTGGGATGTTACGTCTCAGTCACGCTGTTACAAAATTACATAAACTCCACGTTGACACGTGATTATCAAAATAACACGACCAAAAGAAAAATTAATAATATAAACTAATAAAATAATAGACGAAATAAACAGAATAGAAAAATTCGACAAGGGCTGATTGCCCTTATTAGTAAACGTCATCGACACTCACAATGGCGGATGACGAAGTGCTATTTGACGATGTTTATGAGCTCTGTGAGATTATTGGCAAGTAAGTACAAATTTATACATAAACAAAACAATTATATGATAAATACATTATACAATAATTAATAGATTTATTCAGTTGTTTGCTTTAGTTGTCTGTATTATCTGCAATGGGTTAATTTTCTCATTCACAACAAATAAATGAATAAGTACCATCAAACTATTCATTTTAATATTACTTAAAGAGCAATAAACAATTTTGTTTAAAATTCACAAACAATAAACAGGAACTCACATTACGTTATTTCAATTTTTTTTATTTATCAAAATATACTCCAACAGTTGAATGTACAAAGACAATTGATAAATACAGATTAAATCAATATGTTTTATTCATTTGAATATATGGAGCAGTTCAATAATTGACATGATGATATATAGAAATTATAATTTCATATTAAAATATCATCGACAATAAGTTTTGGTATTGATGGTATAACATCACGTATATCATCAATAGAACATGCATAAGATATGCCTTTATTAATTTTATTGGCATCCCATTTTAGCCATTTGATTTTACCCGCGATATCATCACAAATATATATTTTATCACTTGATTCGGACACGTACGGATCATTCAAGCCGATAAATGCTGTGCCCAACAATCGCTCATGATCGTAAATTATCTTCCAAAAATATAATGGGACTGGTAAACTTTTATCTGTACCATTAACAGAAAAGTAAAATGGTACATCATTATTATTAACATCAATTAATGTCATTTGCCCATAAACACCCGTATAAACATCTAAGTTTAACAAACGCGTTGATGTAAATGCCCTTACATTGTCCTCCAATGTATTCCAATTACCGCCATTAAAACTTTGCCATTGTGGTGCCGCATTCAAGTACCAAAATGTTGATCTTTGTTCATTGCCATAAATAAAATCACCTTTTGGTGACAAATGTCCTCTCGACAAGTAACGAACTGTTCCTGACTGTACATATTTATTAGCTAATTTTTCAGAACCAACTGTTTTCACTACTGTTTCATGTTGCGTTTTCAATTTATATAAATAATCCATGTCGTATTTCGCATAAAATTCTCCAGAGTGCCATTGTCTAGGTCGTGGATAACCTGATTGATAGTATTCAATTTCATCGATCAATTTATGATGTGTATAATATGTTAAATAATTTATTCTATCGTAGCACACATTGATCGTGCGTAAAAAATCATTATTTACACGAAATCCTATTTCAATATACGTAGCATTCCGATAACATTTTACCGATGTTGATCGTACTTCATTTTCAGGTAAACGTTTGCACACAACACTCGTGATATTAAATAAAATTCCCTCACTATCGTCATTAATATTAACTCGAAATAATTTATCTTCCAGACATGCCACTTGAATTTCACGTGTATTAATCAGTCCATTGATACCTTCAATGTAATTAGTTTTACCGGGACATGCGAGATTAATTTCTTCAAATGGTTGAACATTGATGTATCCTGCTTTGTCATTGGGATATAAAAATGCCAGACCCCTTTCACTATTCGATAAAACTAACGGTGATGGATCTTTTAAATCTCCCGTTTTGTACTTAATTGAAAAACGGCAGTTTTCACCTGTAAATTCCATTCACTTAATTAATTACTTATTAATACTGTTAAAATAGTATTTTACAATTCAAATTTTTTTAATAGTTTCAACTGTTTAATCTATTCTATTATTTGTCTAGTACTTGCCTTGAATAAATTGTGACTTGATTGAAAGAATAAGTAGCACTATTACGGTAAAAACAGTTTCATCGACCATTGTAACTTATGGAGTGTGATAGATAGACTGATATTATTGGCACTCAATTAAACAGATAAAAATAAAATCGAGCATTTTGTAGGAAACATAGTTCGATTAAAAGATCAATTGGACAAACATTTATCATTATCATTCATATTACCTGCGATAATGGAATTAATAATAATATTATATGATGGAAAATATTATTGTTTATCAGGGGACCGTTCAGTGTAGTGCGAAAATGTATTCATCGTCAAACTGCACAGACGTTTGCTGTGAAAATAGTGGACGTTGCGAAATTTACATCAAGTCCTGGACTCAGTACAGCCGGTGAGTTGATAAAAAAAAACATTAAATTCAATTTGAAAGTAATTGATATGTAATTATATAATAATTATAAAATGCCACAGATTTAAAACGTGAGGCGACAATATGCCATATGTTGAAGCATCCACATATTGTGGAATTATTGGAGACCTATAGTTCGGAAGGAATGTTATATATGGTATTTGAATAGTGAGTATTAATTTCTATGAAATAAATTTGCTATTTAATTGTTTTTCTGTTTAATTTAAACTTGTTGGATGATTTTTTTTTTAGTATGGACGGATCAGATCTTTGTTTCGAAGTAGTTCGACGGGCAACATCTGGATTTGTCTACAGCGAGGCAGTCGCCAGGTGAGATAGGAAACAAAAAGATAAAATCCAATTGTCTATTGATTAAATTATTTTTTGGTCTATTTATCTGATATTTTATTTATATATTTTATATCACATTTTTTCTCAATACTCGCACATCAAACTTTTTTGATGCTTTGTTTATATCTAAATATCGACGTTGCAATATTTTATTGGATTTATTTTTCGGTAGATGGACGTCCTCAATTAAATTTCCATCAGAAGTCTATTGTTTTCGGTTTTAACTTTGTTTTGTTGTTCTATTCATCTCCGTTTGTGACAGAAACTTTCCAATTATTTTCCCATCAATATTCGAATATTTCAATCAATTCAAATACTTAATTTCTATTTTATTTTGCGTGTTTATACTTTGCAGTCATTATATGCGACAAATTCTCGAGGCATTGCGCTATTGTCATGAAAATGATATAATTCATCGAGATATAAAACCGCAATGTGCACTACTCGCAGGCAAAGAAAATTCTGCGCCAGTAAAATTGCGTGGTTTTGGTGTAGCTATGCAACTTCCATCACCACAAAATAATTCGACAGGTATGAATATATAAATAAAAATTAAGGGAATAATTTTAATATAATTCCAATTGGGTATTTTTTTATTTTTTTCCCTGCCAATATTTTTTTTAGGAAGTAATCGCAACAATTCATCTGACACAATTGAATCACATTCATTTCATCCATTTCACAATTACTACTGTAGATTATAATTGATAATAGATAATTAGAGAATTAATGAAAGAAAATAATTGTGCGTGCGGGCGCACGTTTATATTAAATACAACAGTACACAAATAGTCTTCAATATACTTTTACCTTATACAAATATTTGGTTTAAATATATGCAGAAACATACATGACCGAGTATCGACAATATCTGAGCCCAAAGGGGCAGCTGTACTTGAAGACCGACAGCGAGGGTAAGCTTTACATAACATAAAAAAAAAACTCAAAAAAAAAATATCTTCAAATGTTCAGCAGGATCTAAAAATATATTTATTCATTATTATAAAATTATCACGCTGTCTACTATACCTAATTAATTATTTATTGTTGTTGTTGTTGTTGTTTGGCAAAACAATATTTTTATAAATTTTAATGAGCATTAGTGCTTTTTGTCCATGCAAAAAAATGTTCCACTATTTACCACCACAATCCACCCCCGTATTAGTTTTCTTCACAATTTTTCATAATAAATTTGTCAATGTGAAATTCGCTATGGCTTTGTAATTGCTTGTCATTTATTAGCACTAAATGATAAGAGCCATCATAGATATTTTAATAAACTTTATCACAGAACACTATATATATATATAGAATATATAGAATATATATATATATATAATAAATTGTTTTACTGTATTCAACAAACTATGAATAATCCCCTATTCGAATCCATTTATTAATAGTCATTTAAATAAAAAAATAATACTTTTATCAGGCATGAATGTTAATCCAATTATTTTCTGTCATCGCCCACGATCCAATGTTGTTGATTAAATACACACATATAAACACCCACAAACATGCAGTTATAGTTATACAATTATAGTTATTACACAGTTTTGAGGTTAATCACTAAAAAAAATATATAAAGAACACAGATGATCCCAATATAGTCACAATATTTTGCTAAATATTATATTCAGATGTATTTCTATTTTTTTTTTCCTCGTCACCTCTACTCCTCCTTCAATTAACAGATTATTAGTCTATGAAATAATATATTGTATGAGGATTAAATTCAATTTATTACATTTTATTTCATTTTCTACTTTTATTTTTATCATTATTTCATGTACACCATTTAGGAAGAGTTGGATGTCCACATTTTATGGCGCCCGAAGTTATTCAACGTCGACAATATGGAAAACCCGGTGATGTTTGGTCGGCTGGAGTTTTGTTACATGCACTTTTAACTGGAACTCTACCATTTGTTGGCTCGGGTGAACGTTTGAGGGATGTTATTTGTCGGGGACGTGTTCAAGTGAGTAAAAAGTTTTTTATTAGAACAATAAAAAAAATTTTTTATAGCAAATAATTACTGCAGAAAATTATATGGAACCATTTTGCAGATGGAATCGCCCATTTGGGATAATATTAGTGAGCACGCAAAGGATCTCATTCAAAGAATGTTAACTACAGATGTAAATCATCGAATCACCATTCAAGAAGTTTTGAATCATAAATGGTTGAGGGATCGGGATAAGGGCGCGGCTAGAATACATCTAAGTGAAACAATAGAGGAATTGAAAAAATTCAATGCAAGAAGAAAATTGAAAGAATCAGTTAAAGCAGCGATTTCATCGCCAAAATGGCATTCGGACAGCAATAGTGATAGTTTTTCGGATGTTGGCGATGAAGATATTACTACGAATGGTGAATATTTATAATTAAAACTGATAAAATTACTGTTTTTCATTGGATTATAATTGTCCTGTTAATTTATTTGTAGAAGCTGTGGCGGAAGTTCTCGATTCACTCGATGACATTGAGATATTATATGAAACGGGAAGACTGACACGTGGAGAAGTTCTTGCGGCAATAGATGATTATTGGCTTCGAGGAATACTTGAGGTGAGTACGTCTTAGGGAGGAGAATAAAATGGCGTCGTGTATTGTCTGGTAGCTTTTATAATTGAAAATGTAAATTATCTGCTCATTTTTTTTCTTGTAATGTTGTGGGAAATCTCTCAGAATTGCAGTAATCAAATGGTTTCCATTTGAGTTTCTGTATTGATTGTGTCAAAAAAATTATGAATAAAAATTGAGGATTTCTACTGTGATTTTCTTGAGCAACGGAAGAATAAAAACAAATCGTAATATTCACTTAATACTCTGCTTTATAAATATATATATTAAAAATAATTATCTTGCGGATAATAAATGTCAAACGTAAGTTACAGGTGTTATACGAAAAATCGATCGTTTGACGAGTTTGCGCGCTTCGAATTTTATAATAAGAGAGTTGACATTCTGAGATTGGGACTGTAAAGTCAATCATTGTCATCTCTGTATAAGATACAAAGGACAACTATGGACACATTTTTATTTAACTCATAAAAATTATGTTGCATTAAATTATTGGAATGAGCGATTTAATTGGATAATTGCAAGCAATATAAAAAAATATAATGCAGTATAATCAATTGATTTATATGTATGATGTTAATTTAATTTATGATTTACTTAAGATTGAGAACTTTTTGGTGAGTTATTTTGCAAGAGGAAAATGTCACAATTATAAATACCTTGTGATATTTTATTCTTTCACAGCACCATTACGAATAATTCATGAAAATTTTAATTTTCATTTGTATTCTGCCTTTATTTGCCACAGCTTTATGACAAAATTTCAACGAAAGTGCCAACACCAACACGACCACCTCAAACTGATGCTTTATTACGTCTACGTGAAGTTGAAGAGTTTCTTCGGGAGGCTGAGCTCACGTCATTTCGTAATATCGAACATTGTGATATTAGAGAACTTCAAGAACTTCTGAGTCAGCCACACATCAAGGTGAGTGAATAATTTATTCAACCGCAAAACATAAATTAACCGACTTAAATATATATTTAAAGAAAAAAAAAATTGTGACACTTTGAGAAAAAGTTTTCGCTGAGATGACATTTATAATTCTTGGCTGACTATTCGTCGGCAATATATCATCTTCTTACCACGCTATTATAACTGATAAAGTCACGAAAATTAAAAAGCCGAGTGTGAAAAATGCGGAATCAGTATTACCCATATATTTTTTTTTTCCTCTTGTTTAAATAATTTGGAAAGTATTATGTGGAATGGTGACACTGTTGTCGACTCGTGGGCAGTTATCCTGCGGTGTTGGAGAATGCAAATATAAAAAAAAAATTAAAAATTAAAAAGGCGTTGTGAAAAGGAGCGAGGGAGGTTGAACGGAAGTGACGTTTCCAGCATTTCGAGGTGGAGCACCACACAAATGCAAGCAGCGGCGGCGGCAGCCGCCGCCGCGGGGGTGAACGTTTAAACCAGGGCTGGAGCTAGTAGTTCACTGCAGAACGTAGTTCGTGAGTGACGTGTGCGCCGTGAATTTTTTACGAACACGAAACGAGAAAAAAAAAGATGTCGTACTCATTTGATACATGTATTTATTTATTATTTTTCACAACAAACATTGTCGCGTTTCATCAATTCTCCCGATAATTATTCACATCAAATATGCAATGAAACATTTTTATTAAACAAAAATCACATTAAAGTCTTTCAATTTGACAACAATTCTATATATTTTTCGATTGAGTGATGTACATTGACAAAAAAAAATACAATAAACGAGAGAAGAGACATTGAATTAGCGACGACGACAAGATTACATTTGAAAATATTTTTAATAAAGTCCATTTGTATATATTGAACGAACCAATGAATGTTCGGGGGAATATTTTGTGTCACTGTTGGTTTGTCGGTTCCACTAGTTGCATGAAAAATCCATTGGATTCATTGCACCGCCATTTTATCTGATTAATCCGACAGAGTAGTACATGATCATAGCAAAATAAAAAACAAAATGAATAGCAAAGCACAAAATTAATCAATTAATAATGCTAAATTAATTAAAATTCCATTGATAGTTATTTCAATAGACTATTATTACACTCGAACATATCGTAATCATAGTCAAATCATTATCTACAAGACATGGAATTATCCATAGTGTCTAATATCAGATATCCACAGTCATGTTGTGCATTCACGGCACGTGTCCAAATTCCAAATACACCATCTCGGTTCACCAAAAATCTCTCATGATTTCGTAATCGATTATCCAATTCCGATGATGCAAAACAACCACCATAATGTAATTACACAACATTACACACACATACAAGCGCACATAACATGAATATGAATTACTAATTCGAATCCACATAGGGGGGAAAAAAAAAAAAAAGTAAAAATGAAAAAGCGCAGTGCAAAAATATTAAATTAATTGATAAATCAATGCCAGACATATACATATAAATTGTTCGAATGAATTATCAATTAATGCAATGTGAGTTGCATCATGAACTACCCTGCGACCAGGAACCCACTTGGCTCCAGGTCGCCGGGATGCTGCTATCATACATGGAATCCCCATCAATTGATGCATATTTATCCATCGTGTGACAATTGTTTGCGACCAATATTGTCATTACAACATTCGTCAGCGTTATTGTCAACGTGTATACACGCATCGCATTTATCATTGTGTCACAATGATCAACATCGATCATTGTCAGCTGATACAACGCCAGTGCCATTACATCGTTTTGATTGGCAATCGTCGTGTATTGCACCAAGAAATTTTCGTTATCGCACGCATCCACCATTAAACACCACGAGATATTCATGTATTAATCATGGGCCGATAAATAATAATGCTGGTAATATTGGTGGTAGTAATACAACAACAACGACAACAGAGAATACACCCATCGAATGCTCATCTTCATCACAATTGAAAATAATTAAACCGCCAATTCTTGATATTACACAACGATGGATTGGCGAGGAAACAAAACGATCGTTGCCATTGCACGTTTACAAGTATTACTTTGCTTGTATTAAACAATACCAGCGTCAACATTTAAAGGTAATTTCAATTTAATTTTATATATGAACAGTTGAAGTAGCATTTTTATAATTAATTTTAATATTAAATTGTTTGTTTGGATGGAAGCGAGATGTAAATTTGTTTTATGAGAATGAATTTGGCTACTGCTCATCTTTGGATTTTATTCACCGGAAGAAAGATAAATAAAGGGAAAAAAGTGTAGTAGCGTGAGCAGAGTAGGAAAAGATAAAGAGAGGTAGGGAAATATTCAGCCAAGCAATTTGTACCTGCTTCTTTTTTTTTTTTTTCACCTCTCTTTTTTGTCTCTCTGTATCTAGGTCCAATATTAAAAACGAGGCACTCATTTTATACGACGCACGCGCAATTATTTACTACCAACACCCTTGACATTCTTCATTTTTCGAGTGCTCACTAAACAAAACAAAAATAAAAAGGAAACAGAAAGAAAATAAATAGGTGCATAAATAAATGTATGAATGAATAAATGAGAATAAACAAAAATATCTCATTCCGTGACTAAATTTTTTGCAAAAAAAAAAAAAAGATAAAAAATTGACAGTGTGTATTCACTGATACATTGATTAATGACAGGTGAACAATTCAATCTTATATTAGAAAATTTTCATAAATTCCAAATACAATTGCAAATAAACATATAAATTCACAACAATATTTTCCATTCAATATATATTTATGCAAAGACATCAAGTAACTATATTAAAATAACTGTGTAACAAATGAAGAAAAAATAAAAATAGAAGAAACAAAAAATGAAAAGAGAAAAGTTTAAGTATTAAATAAAACTATGACCAGTCAGTCGCAGAACGAAAAAAAAAAATGTGAGTGGGTTGCAATGGGAGTAATCGACGAGATACCGCATACATACATCACACACACATAAATATATATCTCAAGTAAAATATAGAACTATATTGAGGAATAGGGTGTGCGCGGACAGACGACAAAGTTGGTGGGAGTATTGCGGTCCAGACGCTGGAAACAGGAACACTGACGCGGGTGTACAAATATATATATATGTATATATATCAAGGTGAAATTGTGCGATGGTATGGTAGGGTCGGTTGGATATGTAGGAGGAGAAAGCCAGGGGGTTGATTTTGATGAGACTGCGCGGCGGATGCTGCACAAGATTTCAGTGCTGGGGAGCGCGGCATCGCTATGTGTCGGTGTTCCGTTGCTGCGGCACTCACTCGTATTATTTTATTTATTCACACTTTTATCGTGCCACAATCTCTCGATAAAAATAAATTTATAACAATATCTATCTCATCACTATTAAATACTATCAAATGTATAAATACAATAACAATATTGCCATCAAAATTACCAGCATCAATAGCAGTAAAAAATTTAATATTCATTTCTATTATTGTGTTGCGTCAATTGCGACACCATAAACCATTTATAATTTGTGATATATAATAATATGTCATGTAAAAACAAAAAATAATTACTACACGATATATTATTTAATTTTCAAATGCGGTAAATACAAAAAAAAAACAAATAAATAAATAAATATATATTTATTGATGAAAAAATAATTTAACATTTATTGAATGAGATAATATTGGTGAATTCGAAAATAATAATTTTGCCGTGTGATATATTTTATTGTGAAAACATGTGAGCGTGTGTGAGTGTATGTGAAAAGATTGTAGAAATCCTTTGCGATATACACGGTGAGGAAAAAAAATACAAAAGAAAAAAGAAAATTATGAATATTATATGGTGACGCTGAGATAGGTTGAAGATGTTGGTTGAGCAAGAGAGAGATTCTATCAGACGACACATTAATAATTAAAAAGGAAGCGCCTCGTGAACTGGTGAACACAAACACCCGTACAGACACATACACACATATACATAAATCGGTGTATGAGGATATGTGATGGATCTTTATAGAGGTGAGTGGGCTCCACAAACTCATCCAACCATTACCGAAACACCATCATCAAATGTTATCGCCTGTGAATATAGTAATGGAACAAAATGCTGGGCAAGACAATGTAAATCAATTGATTCATTACCAACAAGGCCTATTGATTATTATATGAGATCGATGGATAGTATGAGATCGATGGAATCAATGAGGTCAGTTGATTCTGGCAGACAACCATTGGAAATTGAACATATTCATACACTTGATCCAATGAGACCACTTGATCATCATCAAGTTAACATGAATGTACAATCAATGGGACGTCAAACTGCTCAATTATCAGTTTGCACTGAACAGCCACGAGCTATGGATAATAATTGTCAACGTGGTGGCGGTGGTGTTGATTATCATCAACGTGCAATTGAACATCCATGTCGATTGATGGATCATAATGGACGCGCACAAGGCCATTATTTTACTCACGATCATGGGTGTCGTTCAGTTGATCATATGCCACAATTATTTGATCCACGATCGGCACACGACTCGTCATCGCAGTATAGAAGAATAATATCTGAAAGTGATCATCGGCCACTTGATCATCGGCCCGCAATTAATTGGTCATGTCGATCACTTGAACATCCACCAAATCGTTCTGCTACTCTAACAAATGATCCAGTTATTTTTGGCACTCACAGCCATCAACAGCCTTTACAATACTCTATTGAAAATCACTTGAGAGTTAATTGTCCAGTTCACAGCCCATTTCGATTCAAGTTTCCAAATGGTATTCCCGATTGTCACGCGCATCAGGTAAACAATTTGATTTTTTGTATGGATATGAGCGCTCTATCAAATTGTTTTTGTTTATTTTTATTGTTTGGGTGAGTTTGTGGTTGATCTCATGGAGATATTTGTTTGGAGTTCGAATTTTTTTTGGCGGAATTGTCAGATGATGGGAGGAAAAATTTTTTTTTTATCACTGCATTTATATATTTATTCATTTGAAAATATAGAAAATGTGAGGAGAGAATAATCTGGAAATTTTCTCGATGTCAAGTGCGTTGGTGAATGTTTGAGGTTAAATATTGGTACAGGATACGATTGATCAAATATAAATGATAAATATGTTGTAAAATAATGAAATTAAAAATATTTTTGGTATTGATTGACTATTGTGAGATAGATATACATATAGATATATTTTACATATAGAAAATGGACTTTTAGTTTGTGTCCCAGATATAGGAGTTGCGTGATGTATGTGTGTGCGATTTCTAAAGCGCAGTCGCACGATTGCGGTACTTGGCTCTATATCACGACGTTATTCCGTGTCGCAAGGGCTCATCATTGATCTCTATTCGTTACAATTTAAAAAAATAAAAAGGAACGAAGGGAATACGAAGAAATGGACAAAACAAAGTCAAATGACCAAACGCATTTATTTCAAAGATGTACATACATTGTATGGTATTATGTTTTTTATTTTTTTATTTTTCATTATGTTTTTAGTCATTGCTGCAAGCACATGATGTTGCGGGCCATGAAGTCTATGGTGAAGAAGCCGCAAGGGTTACACCACCACCGTTGTTACCATATCTCAATGGTGGCGATGAAATTGAAGGTCAAAATGGTGATATGGATGTTGAGAATGTCACCCGGGTCAGGCTTGTGCAATTTCAAAAAAATACCGATGAACCAATGGTAAATAAAATAGATGTTTTTTTTTGTCCGCCTTTAAATGTTAGACAAAATTTATCATCGCAACTTGAATCGTGAACGGTCCACCAATTTTTGTCATTATGATAATTATAAACTGGATTTGATAATTAATTGGTATTAATAATCCGGAACTTTTCGTATCAGGGGATAACGTTAAAAATGAATGAAGATGGTAAATGTGTGGTGGCACGAATTATGCACGGTGGAATGATTCACAGACAGGCGACCCTTCATGTGCTCGATGAAATCAAAGAGATCAATGGAATACCAGTTGCCAATCAATCCGTGAACACATTACAAAAAATGCTGGTAATTATAGCGCAATAATTTATATATTTGTTGATGCAATAAACAGAGGAATGTGTCTTAACTAAATCTATTTGGTGAAATAAAATTATATTATATTGAATAATTGTTAATGATGCCATTTTTCTTTTATATACAGCGTGAAGCAAGAGGATCTGTGACCTTCAAAATATTGCCATCGTATAGAATTGCGCCGCCACCTTGCGAGGTACAAGTAAGCCCCAGAAACATTCTACTAATTATTTAAAAAAAAAAACAAAAGTATAAATAAAAATACGTTGAATGGTCTTGTGATGATAAGGACGATATTTACAACAGGAAAAAAAATTATAAATCATTTCATTTCCAAATACTAACAAACATAACCATGCAAAAATAATTGCAAATAGTTGTACATTGAATTCAAAACATTAATAATAATTTAGGAATCATTTTTTTTTTCTTGCCTTTTTTTTTCAATATTTCGTGTCGTGAAAAGGAGGAACTGAAATATATGTTAATATTTTTTAGTTTATGCATAGGAATAATTTTCGAAGCGATTGATATTAAAATACGACTATGAGGAGGTCAGGTATGAATATAGAGAGCCACTTAAATAATTCATCCTTACCATGTATATAAATACAACTGCAGTGGAACTAACCGAGCAGTCAGTCCACCAGACAAGTTGTCGATACCTTTCACTGTGTTTGACATATTTTTCTTTTTCGTATATGTAAATGGAAAAAAATTATCTATCGCAAAATAATTTTTTTTATAAATTATATTCATTTATATAATTATGTTGAGGAAGAAATCCATTATCTCCACAATTAGTGCACGCTCTATCGACAACTTATTCATATTAATTATCAATTAAATTATATTTCGGGTGAATAAAAAAAAATTTTTTTTTTCCCCCGACCGGACGAACTTTTCATCATGGCAATCAACCGAATATTTAATTAATATGTCTAAAAAAAACATATAAGCAAATGTGAATTGTGCAAAAACTGAAAGTTGGATGCGGAAGGGATATACCGAGTTAAATTAAAATCGCACGAAAGTTCTAATTTTTTTTTTTCATTCGCTCGAGCCATATCGGAAGCCGACACCTGTTTTATAGATATTATTTCGAAACTACATCATAGCATAAATTACTTTAGTTTAGATTTATATTATATTCCATATTTGAATATTATTCTCGCATTTATTCATTTATTTGTTAATATGCCCATCGATTTATCTATCGATCTCTCTATTCGTTTATTTATTTATCTACAATATAAATAATAAATCGGTGAAATATTTCTCACTAGCGTAAAAAGCGAAAAAGTGAATGAAATTGAAAAAAATAAAAATTCAATATCACTGACCAATTAATGATTATATATTCCTTTTTTTCTGTTTCTTCAACAATCTAGTTGTTCAGGATTAGGCCTCTGCCAGTATTAGTAAGTACCGCCACTTGATCTGGTGTGATTGGACTGCTGTAGTTAGAAAGCTAATTCGTTTACCTTTTACGTAATTTACCTTTTGCATACCCCCAATAATATAAAAAAAAGCAATTCTGCGTTTTTATCAATAGAGTATCAATTAATATCCTAAATTAAATTATTATTACTGTTATACGTCACCGATTGTATATCCGCTATCGTATTACATCCAACTCGATCACGATTTATATTTATTTATCATTATTTTTTACTGTGTATATCAATGAGACGCGAAAATAAGGGAAAAATACAAATAATAATCATAAAAGAATAAAATAAAGTATGAAACACCTGGCATGTAGAAATAAAAAAAACCTCTCATTTACACTCTCTCAAATCAAAAGCGTAGAATGGAGTAAATACCCCGTTTCTTTTCCCCTTTTTGTTATATTTATTGTTTTTACTGTTGTTTGTTGATGTCGATGGAGCGAAGCACCCCTATGCGAAACCCAATAGCCACTTGGAAAATATTGAATGTAAATTCAATATTTCCCATTTTCAACAATAACAATATCGATTTATTATATTACATTGTATTTACTGGAGTGTGGGCTTGGATTTGCATCAGAAATTTAGACATGTAGCACACATAGCTCTCGTATATATTTTATTTCCAAACTAAAACGAAAAAAGAAAAAAAAATAGTAACATAACCTTACTTATCCATATTTCATACAGACTATTCACATTTATAAATAATTCCACGATTCTCTTGAGCATTCCAATAAAATGAATGTATTAATTATTGTTCAATGATAATACGTAAACAACTGTGACACAGATGTTTGTAGAATTTGATTGGAGAAAAAAAAAGAAACAGCAGAATTTTGTAACATGGATAATTAAATATATTTCTCTGTTTGATATATTGCCGTAGATTTTCGTGCGTGCCCAATTTGATTATGATCCACTTGAAGATGAGCATATACCATGTGCACAAGCTGGAATAGCATTCAAAACAGGAGATATATTACAAATAATAAGTAAAGACGATCATCATTGGTGGCAAGCGCGTAAAGACAATGCTGCTGGTTCAGCAGGACTTATTCCATCATCAGAGCTACAAGAATGGCGAATTGCGTGTATGGCAATGAAAAAAAATAAACAGGAACAAGGTAAGCTTATTGAATAAACAAATGTAATGAATTAATATGAAATCAACAATGTTTTAATCATCAAATTAAAAATATTAATACAAAATGTAACCTTTATAAAAATGCGTTCCAGCAGATCGCACTTTGTGTCTGCGCTGCTTTTTTATTTTTAATCCGAGAGTGTTTTATAGTTTTTCATTTTTTATTGTAAACTTATTGACCTCGATATATAATAATAAATTATTATATATTTATTGATTTTTTTTTTGTATTCTGTTTATTGATAAATTATCACTTTCGGATTGAATTAGGCTCATTGCATCAATACTGTAACATTCACGTGACTAAATACCATTGTTACGATCAATATCATTGCCAATGCTTTTCAGATTCATCGTTTTTAAAACAAAATGAAGTAAAAAAAAAATTTTATAAATTAATAACTGGGTTGCGAAATATTTACAATGCCGTGAAGTTGTGCGGTCAATTAATTTAGTTTTGAATACGGGACAATATGTAAATGAAATCGACTGAATAAAAAATTAGATTTTTAAATATGATGTTGCAGGTTATATAGATAGAATAAATTGAAATAAAAAAATAGAAAACAACAATTACACAATGGACAATTGGTGTTAGTAATGTAATATATTGTAATTGTATGTTGTCCGGGATAGATGCTGAAGGAGAGGGTGGCTGCTCTCCTCACGCCGAGGGCTGTGACAGCTCGACAGGTATGAGATAAACTGCCTGCAGCGAATATGAAAATATACAGAGCTATATAGAAGCGTGTAGACATTATTACATGTATATAATAATATTAATAATAATAATAATAGCAGAAAATATTGAAGTTAAATAAAATACGCGATATCAAAAATATGTAAGACATTTCATACGAAAATGATCGTTTATGATATTTAAATTCATTTACTTTTAATGGTGGGAAGAAGAAATTTTATTTCCAATATTTTTTATATCACATGTGATACGGTTATCTTGTATATTTACGCTTTAGTCGTCAAAGCACATTTATATTACGCGTCGTCCATCGTTTCGTTCTAGTTTTTTTTTATTTTTTAATGTAATAATCACATTTAATCACTAAATATACATATATTAAGAAGATCATGGTATAATTTTTAGAGAAAGTAAAATCGTGTATTTCATGCGATGAATAAATAAAATGTAGTAAAATTATGAATAAATTTTACCACATTTATTTTTTCGGTATATTTTCTAATGAATCAGAATTCAAGTGATTTTCACTATGATCTCCTTAATGCAACCAATTTACATTTACCATCATTTATTGTGACCTGCTGGAACTTTGTTTCATTCACTTCTATATTTATTTTCTTATTTATAGTTTCATCACAGAGTAATTAAACAAACGTTTTTTTATTGAATTATTGCGACGATCCAAAATAAATTTCCAAATTAGAAATACACAAGTTATAACTCTTTTTTTAGTCTCACTTGCTCTCTCCTCTCTATCTTGCTGATTTTATTATCACGTTTTCAGATAAAATTTTAACAATTCTGATCTTTACAAATCTGATAAAAATTTATTCGAATTTACGTAACTGAGTGTGAATATTTCTCATATTATTTTCACTATTATCAAAATAATAAGTAAGATAGTTTATCATCAATAAGATTGTAGTGAATTTTATCATATCTTTCAAGTTCTTTATAGTAGAAAAAAAAAATAATAAACCAGTAATTAAATAAAGAAAAATGATCTATTTGGAGTTATAGAATATAAAATTGACCACCATACAATATAGAATTGAGTGATGGAGCATGTCATATATTAGCTAGAACACTCTGCCTGATATTATTATCATCAATGACAACTTAATGATTTTAAATGCACTGCTTTCGAATCATTCAATCAATTTATTTTATAATACACGATAAATAATACAAAAATGAGAATTGAAGCTGACAATTTAACCTTACTAATACAATTTATTTATTTCATATGATTATCCACCAGTCAATTGCTCAATTTTTGGCCGCAAGAAAAAACAGTACAAGGATAAATATCTTGCAAAGCATAACGCAGTTTTTGACCAGCTGGACCTGGTTACTTATGAGGAAGTTGTAAAAGTACCTCGTATGTATTCACAATTAATCGCTCAATTGATAATTTAATTATTTCTTTATGTAAATTTTCAAATTTATCAATTTTCCAGATGAAGCCTTCCAACGGAAAACTCTAGTACTTTTGGGAGCTCACGGCGTTGGCCGTCGTCATATTAAAAATACAATTATTGCAAGGCATCCCGATAAATATGCTTATCCTATTCCGCGTAAGTATTTGCACCAAAGCAATATGTATATATATCCGCACGTTGTACTTTCCAACAAAAACATTATCAATTAAATCGCAAAATCATCGAAAATTTTACGATATTGTCCCAGACCCTTTTTAAACAGAATAATATTCATCGCCCAATACATATAAAAACAAAAACCGTCTACTTGACAAATTAATTAATGGCTGTATAAATTATTCACGTAAAGATACAACGAGGCCTCCACGAAACGACGAAGAAAGTGGGCGCAATTATTACTTCGTATCACACGATGAAATGATGGCGGACATCAGCGCTAACGAATATCTCGAGTATGGTAAATAAAATTCATCAATTCACAGCACTCATTTCACATGCACCAATTAAATTATTCCATTCTTCTTTCTCATTGTCATTATCCATTCTGTTCTTCTTGTTCTTCTGCCTCTTAATTTTTGTTTTCTTTCAATATTTATAAAGGAACTCATGAAGATGCCATGTATGGAACAAAGTTAGAGACTATACGAAAGATTCATGAGGAAGGTCGAATGGCAATATTGGATGTGGAGCCACAAGCATTAAAAATTTTACGAACTGCTGAGTTTGCTCCCTATGTTGTATTCATCGCGGCGCCAGCAGTCCAGACTCTCAATGATGTAAGTCTTTATTTATTTATCAACTGCTTCATTCATTTATAATTAAGGTGGTTGTGGTGGTTCTTCGAGTCCATGAGGAACATATATAATTCATCATTTTACTATTTGAATTGACAAATGAATAGAATTAAGAATTCGGTAATTTAAAATGTTAATGGTATAGTTAATGTAGTGATAGATGAGAATTTTCCGTAATATAATTAAATTTTGTTGATATAAAATAAATTAAAAAATTCATTTTGGCAACCATCTTAAAATACAGCTTTTCAAGCACAAGTATGTGCAATAACATTATTATTTTATTTATACGTAGTACGATGGGAGTTTGGAGAGACTTGGTAAGGAATCCGATATGTTAAAGCAGGCGTACGGTCACTTTTTCGATTTAACTATTGTTAATGACGATATTGAGGAAACAATTGCACAACTTGAAGCGGCGATTGAGCGAATACAAAAAACACCACAGTGGACACCAGTTAGATGGGTCTACTGACAACGATTCTCACCAACACACGTGATAACTGCAGATTATAATGGCGCATCCATTGATAATTATCGTCAATTCATTTAGAAATTAAAAACGTATTAATAAATGATAGAAATGGATTTTCAATATTGAGGAGTAATGAAACAAAAGAAGGTAAAAATTAAATAAAGGCCATTGATGGGGTGCAATATTCTGCAAATAAAAAATTAAAAAAACAGAAA
>CAJUYH010006761.1:0-19224 GCA_910591685.1 Galerucella tenella
TAAATGAATGATTTATTACTCCTTGTCCTTTCTATATAGACTATACCCGAACGCAATAGCTATTTAAAAATTAATATTTCCTCTAGTTGAGATTACATAACATGTTTTGAATATTGTTGGGATTATAAATACAGATGGTTCTACCTCTAGTTTTTGAGTAGAACCTTCTAATTTACAATGAAAACAACACATCATGTGTATCGTTCAGTTTCCCACCACAATTCAATTGATTACCCATTAATAATGCAGCTAACCTTCAACTATTGATACATAATTAACTATTACTTCACAACGCAATGATTATTATTTTATATACGAAGAAAGGTAAACAAATTAAATCATCTTCTATACAAGGTGATCACATGAAAACTAAATAAAGTGATGGTTGTTATCACGAACCGTTTTATGTTAAAAATGGTCTTTTGTTTGTATTTTAGTTTGTTTCCGTTACCGTGACATTTTACTTACACGTTTATAAATAGCTTAGCCCATTTTTTTAAACATCGACCAGACCTAAATAATATTAATAGCGAAACAAATAAACAAATAATTTAAGAAATGTGCATAATGAAATAATGTTTAGCATGATTTTATTATGTTTTCACCTGTACAAGTCCTCAAATCCGTAATTCCATCTTTGGCACATCCTAAATTGTTATCAAAAGTTACAGTTTTATTTTGACAAAAACAAGAATTTTCCTTTTTGGAGGCACTGAAGGTGTCATTTTTTGCCACGAACTTTAAACCTTTGATGCCTTTTACCATTTCTTCAGAGGAATATTCTAAAGCAACTGTTCTAAAATCAGGATACAAAAATTAAAATTTAATTAGAACCAATTAAACAAACTCTTACAAATGATACCAACTTTTTCTAATTAACTTCACTTTTTATAATAAAAAATTATGAAAATAAAAAGATAATTATTTCGATATTGACGTGTTTTTACCTGCAAATATCTTCTCCATAGAACTCAAAAATCATACTCGGTTTAACGCCAACCGGAAAAACGGTTGTGACACCTCTTATTTTATTACATATAGATTTATTGCCTGACCAAGCAGAAATGTAGTCTTTTCCATTATATAGATTCAATATTCCAGCTTCTTCTTTATTTTTTTGACCAGATTTCACTGTAAACCTTCCTAAATGCGTATTATTTTTCTGAAAAAGAATTAAAATATAACCTAACTTTTTGGTATGGTGCCGTTTCGTTCCCTGTGTCTATTAAAATTGAGGATTTTAAAACCTTTTGTTTTTTTTAACTCTCTACACCTACTCTCTACATCTCCAATGTTCATATAATGTTCTAGAGTAGATAAAATAAATATGATGAATGAAACAATTTAATGAAGATTTAAATAAACTAAATTATTTTATTTCATCCTTAAATAAATCTAATTTGTCAGACAAATTAATTCGGCATCTGCCTAATAAAAGGGAAAAGTCGACAAAAGAAAAAACGCTTTTGCTTATACAATTGATTTTTGACAAACTTTATATTGATATTTTTTGATATTCTTGACCATTCGAACGACCAGAGATCATGCGTGTTTTACAAACAAATCTGTAAAGTTATTTACTTGACTCAAGTAATTCTTGCAGATCTGGGTAAAACTGAAATACACCTGACAACAGAGTAAGGAACTAATTGATGTAAGACATTGTTTATCATTAAATCCTTCGGCAGGTTATACAGTGTGGAAACCACTTATGGAATAAAATTATTTATGTCATTATTTTAGAAAATTATAAAAAATGCCGAGACATGTCAGCTTTTGAATTGAGTTGTGCGTTATGTAAACATAAATTTGAATGTACAGGGTGATTCACGCAAGTATGCCATAGTCCATGCTGTTTTTTTTAATGAAACACCCTGTATATTTGCATATTTTTGAAATCCTCTCAATGAACCGATTCCAACAAACTCAATAATGTATGGTCAATTATGAATTATACAGGGTGAAATTTTAAAATTAATAATTTATAACACTTGAAATATTGGTACTTTTTTAAATTAGCTAAATATGGATTTATCAAAAATCTAAACTAACTAATTATTAGACGTATTTGTATATTAAACAAAACCTGCTACGCCCATGAATTTTATCATAAATACCTAAAATTTGCCTAAAAACGCCAATAATTAGACAAAATCAGTAAATAATGTGGATTGTTTTAAATCGGTAAATAATGTGGATTGTTTTCTATTCTGTCAGTTGTTGATGTGTTGACAGTTGATACTGAAAAAGTAAAATCTTTGTCAAACACTCTTTCCATGTCGACATAACAATGAAATATTTAACTGAGACTCACCGAATTGAGATTTTAATGATGATCGGGTACGGGGATAACTGCAGAAGTTAAGTTGAAGTGGCAAACTGGCAAACTTATTTAATCACAGGTATCCCGAGTTGCCTAATATTTCACAAAGTACTGTGTCTAAAATTCATGCACAATTCAGAGAACTTGGACATGTCAAACCATTGAAAAGAAAACCACACTTCGTTGAAGATGATGTGAAAGTTGATATTTTGTTAAGTGTCGAAGAGAATCCAAATTCAAGTACATGTCAAATTGCCCGTGAAAATAATGTTAGTCATACAAAACTGTTCTAAGATGTCTTCATAAAGAAAAACTTCATCCCTACAATAGTTATTTGTTTTACTAGGCATAAAAGCACAAGATTTAATGCCGCTGCTGGTGTTTGAAACCAGCCAAGGCATTAAATCTGCTTTTCTGCCGTGTGAAACATATAATTTTTTCTTCAAATTTGTTCCAATTCCACGCAAAATCGACTTTTTCATATTTAAATTGCGTTTCATTATCAATTTTGAGTTTTCTTAATGTTATTGTCAATTTTAATAACCAGTTTGATTTAAATTATTACTTGGAAGGTTGCCTAGCAACGAACCTTTTCTGCCTAGGCAGTAAAAGTGGACTTTTCCTGCCTAGGCAATAAAATTACAACTTCCAAGCCTGCCAAGTGTCATTTAAAGGCCGCTTTTAATGTCATTTGGAGAAAAATTAACTTTTATGCAGGAGTTAACAGAAAGAGGATCCAGATCGTACAATGGATTTCTGCGAAAGATTGATGAATAAGCTGAACAGAAATGAGATAGCTCTTGGTACCATTCTTTTTTCTGACGAATCAACATTCACATTGAATGGAGAGGTAATCCGACAGAACTGTAGATATTGGTCAGCAGAGAATCCTAATTGGATGCGTGAGACACATACTCAGTACCCTCAAAAGGTGAACGTTTGGGTCGGTATTATTGGTCCTATATTTATAGATGGAAATTTGACAGCTGAAAAATATTTAAATATGCTTAGAAATGAAGTTATTCCTGCGTTGGCAAACTTATATCCCAACACAATAGATCCTAGCTTACCGAATGAAAATGTTTGTTTCCAGCAAGACGGGGCAACGCCCCATTATGCTTTAATGGTAAGAACTTATATAGATGAAATCTTCCCCAATAAATGGATTGGACGAAGAGGTACTATTGAGTGGCCAGCTAGATCGCCAGACCTTACGCCGTTAGATTTTTTTCTGTGGGGTTATGTCAAGAACAAAGTATATGCAACACAACCAACTAGCATTGTAGACCTCAAAGACAGGATAACTACAGAAACACGGGATATTTCACCTCAAACTTTAAACAAAGTTAAGGAGGAGTTCTATAGGAGACTGTGCTATTGCCAACAACTAGGTGGAGAACATTTTGAGCATGTATTTTAATGTATTAAAATCAAATACATTAGGTATTTTATGTATGTGTTTAATAACTGCAAAAATAAAAATTTCACCCTGTATCGGTTCATTAAGTGGATTTCTAAAATATGCAAATTTACAGGGTGTTTCATTAAAAAAAACAACCCCGACTATGGCATACTTGCGTGAATCACCCTGTACATTTACATTTATGTTTACATAAAGCACAACTCAATTCAAAAGTTGACGTGTCTCGTCATTTTTTATAATTTTCGAAAATAATGACATAAAGAATTTTATTCCGTAAGTGGTTTCCACACTGTATAAGATTTTAAAATTGGCATAAATGTCTCTCTCGTTAAATTTTAAATAATTACGTTGTCATCAAGAAATAATAATGGATAATTCCTTACGTAATACATATTAGCGAACAAAATAGTTTTGTTTTCCAATCTCAAATTTCTGGAGTCTTTCAGCTTCCCTATAACTCGCTTACAAAACATTGAAGCTGCGATTCCACCCTCTGCTCCTTCGTTTTCGCAAAACTTTAGTCCTTCAAACAAATAATCCTTAACCTTCACTTTAATGAACAGACCGTCATTTTCTCCAAAAATTGCCGGAAGTTCATTTTCTATCAAACCAAAAGCAGCTGGTTGAGTTTCTTCTATTTTTAACATGATGCTCTAAAAATGGAAAGTTAAAACTAAATATCTTGGAATGGAGTATACCATAAACAGTTACCATTCAATGTGTAGTAATCTTAGACTCTTTTTATAATACTTACATAATACATACTATTCAAAATTGTTACTTCAGTCTCATCAGAATACAAACCCGATGCATCTTTGTCAAATTCAAATTTAGTATACAGATTATAAGCTATGTCATCTGGAGTGGTCCAAGTGATGTCATCCTTCCATTTAAACAACCTTAAATACAGCATGTGTGTAAAAAGATTTAAATGTGATTATTTAAAATAAAAAGGTTTAAATTAAATTTATTCAGCCCTTAATTTTTCAAAAACTATTAAATTAAATATTACATTTAAAATAAATGAAATTAAACTACTGCCCCATCTGTATTCTCTAGTGGCAAGCTAAAGCTTATTACTTTACCGTAGCTATTAATGAGGGAGCTAAAAAAACTGTAACATGCTGGCAAGAAACAACAAAGTGTCTCTAATATGGATTCCGGCACATGATGGGAGTTACCGACATGTACCCTGATGAAGCAATTGCACAGGATGGGCAAAGTTAGTGAACCTATGTGCAGAAAATGTGAACTCTACGATGAAACACCTACTCATATATTCTGCTTCTGTGAGAACTTACAAGCACTTTGGAGTGGAAATTGCACCACCATCACAACTACTGAAGATCCCTCCAGATAAACTGGTGGCCTATATAGAAGACACGAAGCTTCTGGAATGGGAGTAGGTAGATAAAATGGGCAATGGTACAAAGATTCAGTTCAAGTGCTTGGACTGTTGAGCCTAACCCAAACGTATGAATGAATATGAAAGGGAGCCACTGTACATAAACATTGTATTATGTACGTGCGGTTGCCTAGTGCGCCAAAAGACGCGGATAAAAGCTTGATACAAATTATAAAGAATGCTGCAAAATTAGATGGACTATAACTCCATGAAAAATACACATAGATTCAAAAGTTTTGCATCACCTTCTTCGGATGCGAAGGAATTTTTTTGCTGGCTTGTTTATCAATGTTTACCTTTTCAATATGTTCCATATTTTTTGCAATATACAGATGTTTACAGTTTTTTTTGTAAGATAACATTTTTATTATAGTACGATCATTTTAACATTCGAGGCATTTCATTTTTACGATTTTAAGTGCAAACATGAATCGTCTAGTCATAAGTGAGATTGACCGTGCAAGAATTGTGGCTTTAGTTGAAGAAGGTCATTCTCAAAGGTTCGTGGCAAACAGAGTTGGCGTTTGGCAAAGTGATGTGTCTCGTGTATGGAACCGGTATCTCCAGACCAATTCTCTTCGTGATAGACCTAGAAGCGGTAGAAGGCGTGTTACTAATCAGCGGTAGAACCGCTATATCCACTTAACTATCCGAAGAAACCCGACCATAGCAATACCAGCACTCCGAAGAGATATGAGACATGCGTTGGGAGTTCAAGTATCGATCTCGACATTACGAAGACGAATACTTGCGACAGGTTTGAGGTGTCGCCGACCAATAAGAGTGCCCAGACTACAACCTGAGCACAGAGTTCGCCGACTACAGTGGGCTCAAGAACACGCGGCCTTCCCTGAAGAATTTTGGAATTCGGTGTTTTTTTCCGACGAGACAAGGATTTGTTTGGTACAAGATAGCCATCGAATACGTGTGTGGCGGGATCCAACGAGAGTTGCTCAGCTTGCCCATGCTCGCCCTTCAGAGGAGGAAGTGCTATGTTTTGGTCTGGTATCATGTTAAATGATCGCACAGAATTAATTCATGTGGAGGGAGCGATGACTGGTGATAGGTATCTCAGAGAGATTCTATATCCTCACGTGAGACTATGGCGCGCAGCTGTTGGCAATTCCTTCGTTTTTATGGACGATAATGCCCGACCTCATCGGACCAGAGCTGTAAAAGAGTATCTTGAAACTGAAGGGATCAATCGTTTGAACTGGCCTGCCCTATCTCCTGACATGAATCACATAGAACATGCTTGGGACATGCTTGCCAGTGCAGTGGCAGCACGCAGAAATCCACCCAGGAGTGTACAAGAGCTTGTTCATGCGGCCCAAGAAGAATGGCGAAATATTCCTCATTCCTCAACAGAATATCAATAATTTGGTAAACAGCATGGGCAGGCGACTTCAAGCTTGCATAAATTCTAGAGGTGGAAAATACTCTTTATTAAAAGTTCTCATGCAGGTTCTCAGTTATCCTTTTCTTTAAAAAGAATCAATTTGTATTTAATTTCTAAGAATACTTTTTATGTTTAAAGCAAGTTTATTATTGGATAATAAAAAATTTTGACAAGTATACACGTTTTTTTTATTGAAACTAATTATTTGATTAATCTCTGATCCATTTATAATGAACACATTTTTTTTTTCGGAGATTTAGGGTGATGCAAAACTTTTGAATCTATGTTTAGCATTAGCATAGCATTTAGAAGTGTTAATATTGGGATTATCTCCACATGTTTGCATATAAATGAACCCATCCTTGACATTTTCATTATCAAAATGTGGAGAATCATATTTTTAAATTTTAGTCACCAACTTGTCACCTTTGCGGTATCTCTAAGAGTCTAATTTACATACGATGATGGTCAAATAACCAACATAAGCACTATTATTTATTACTTAAAGTATATATTTATTAATTATTTTAATTTATAGTTATGCGATAAAAATGTGTTTAGCAAATTAATAAACATCAGGAATAATGTTTGTTACTGATGTTGGTTTGTTTGTAACCAAATTAATGGTATTAGACGAGGGCCATTAACCACAAATAAAAGAATTTCGCAAAAACGCAGTTCTAATTGATTATATATTGATAGAGGCTTAAATTAAAACCTCTTTCAAGGTGAACGTTTTCCATGCGACCAAACCAAAATAGCAGGAGGAAATTTAATGGTATTTTAATGTTTTTTAAGTATTGGGATATTGACTATTCAAAAAATTTTAGCGTTAAGTGGTAGTTTTTATTATAAAAATATTAAAAAATATTTTCCGGGCTTTCCCTTATTTCCGGTCTAAGTATGTATGTGAAGGTGTCTTCGTACTTAATTATTAAACAGTTATTCAATAAATTACTAAGTTTTTTCAAATATTTTGACCAGAATTATCAGGATTTATCATCAATTTATTATAATTACAAATACCTACACTCTTCGTCCTACATCTCTACTAGCTGCAACATACTATGTAACCAACCGATATAAAAGAAAGGTCCTTAATTGAAGTATTAATGATCTAAATCTTGGGCCACTCTGTATCTACTGTTGTATCTATTACTCACTTGTATACAAAAGGTCCTACTTCCTGCACCACTGGCTTCTCGCCTTGTAATATTTCTTCAGGATTTTTGACATCGTAAATGTAAACATTGAACGTAAATGGAAACGGTGTTTTCATAAACATATCCCACTGCTGTGTATTTTCTTTTAAAATTTTTGTCTAAATAAAAAAGAGAAAAATATTGTTTAGATAGTATTGACTATAGTTTGTTTCAAAAACTACGTATATTTTAATCCTTTAACAACCAGATATTTACTTCTTGTAGTGGATCACATCGGATATAAAATTATAATGATGCTTTAAAATAGTGTACCATTGTATAGGTCTACTTAAACAATGATTGTACTATAGTGTCGTTACCCACTAAATAGTTACTATTAAATTGTAAAATATTTTGTCAAGTTTGAGTACTACTCTGTAATATCCGATAAACATCTGATTGTTAAAGGATTATTGCATTCCAAAACTCTGTGTACTTTTTGAAACAAACTATAATATGCTTATTTCGGGAAAGAAAGAAATATTTTCATAGTCTAAAGCATGGGTGGGCAACAGCCGACCCGCTGTATGATTTGATCCGGCCCGCGAGACATTTTGAAAAACCTAATTTAAAACAAGGTAGAACGTGTCGCGGGACACACGGTAGGAACTTTAGTTCCTTTCAAGCAAAAATTATGTAATACATCTGACGCTATAGATAAACGATTTGCATATTCTTTGGTGGTTGAGTAGTAAGCATACCAGACTCTCACGCAGTAGACCCGGGTTAAATTCCCCCTGAGGAAGATTTTTTTATTGTTAATTTTATTTTCAAATAATTTCATGAGGGAGTCCGACTGGCAACATCTACTAATAACAGCATCGTATATTTAAAAAATGAAACCGTAGCATTATACAAATTGGACATTCAAGAACTGTACGTTTACCACAAAATTAGTGGAAACATAAAATTGAATTGTAAAATGTTTAATTTGAAGTTATATTACAGTTTATAGAAATTTTTATTTTCTAGATTTTTTCTTAAGTGGGTCGTAGAAAAAATATGCTGTTCGACTCGTGTGGATTGTCCATATCGCACTTGAACGATTGAGCACTCCGCCTACGGCGTCGTGCTCAAACTTCGTCCTCGTCCGCCATCATATCCACACTAGTTGCACTAACTACAATTTCTTTCAAAATATGCCCTTTTACATTTAAAAACAACCTGCCAAATGTCAAATCAATTTATCCATCCATTTTAAAGTTATCGAATTAAAACATTCAAGTTTTCAAAATTTCAACACCCTGTATTTCGAAAAGTAAATGTGCTAGACCCCCTAATCGCGCAAAAAAATTATGGAATTAATAGTAAAAATTTATCCCAACAAATTCAAGTAGATCACCAGCACTGCGAATACTAGCTTTGCATAGAATTTCAATATAGCATCGGTGGTTCAGTGGTAGAATGTTCGCAATGCACGCGGGCGGCCCGGGTTCGAATCCGGGCAGGAGCATATTTATTATTATGAATCGCTGCTTCGTAAACGAGAGAGAGACTAAGGAGGCACAAGCACACAAAAGCAAGGCACATAACGAAGCAATGTAACATAACGCAGCGTAACGTAACGCGTAACGGTCAGATCTTTTGCGTCGCGACCCCTGGTCGCTCAAACATAACCTGGCGTAAAGAACTAAAGTTCCAAAAAACATTGTGTGGTTTCAAGAAACCACGACACAAGTGAAACTTTTATTGGATTGTAGGCGTCGGATTGTAGACGTTCAACTGAGAATTTTTTATCATATTGCAAAATAAAAACCTGTGACGGCGATCATCAAAGAGTGAGACGGCAAACATCTTTTCTTTTTTCTGAATATACAGGGAGGTGAATTCGAAAAACCAAATTTATTTATAATATAAAAGAAACAGCTAATCTGGCAACTTTGCAAATGACGAGATAATTTTACGTTTCCAGACTTTTGGGCCACTCTGTACAACGATATTAGATGACTATTTTAATAACTGTGCAATTAAATTTGTGTATCTTTTCAAAAATGTGGGATATTGTCTGTAAACAATAATTTCAGATATAATATTATGCCTAATTTTTTCCATTATGATCATTTGATTCGTCATTCCAAACTCATTAGAGTACACATTGGTAGAAAATTAGAATGTACGGAAAGCAGTTTTAAATTACAAAAGGAGGCTAATTAACTTATACGATATAAATTTAAACATCTAAATAAGAATTTACTTAGAACAAAAATCATTTTATATTTTAACATGCAATGACAATTTTATTTTTATAGTTTTTTTATTAGCAATCAAATTCCGGTTTATATCAATCATGAAATTATTCATGCTAGACAATATACTTTTAAATGTTATGCAAAATAACATGAGCAGCTCAATGATCAGTTTCTTCAGATTGCCTGTTTACGATTTTAAGTTTTAAGTTCATGCAAAATCAAACAGGTAATAATTGCATGATATATACAAAAATATATTGATATTATTCACAAGTGCTCATTTAAAATAATTGATATTTAAATATAAACAAGTATTTAAGTATATTTAGTACGTCAATCTTTCGTGAATGGAAGCTATTAATTTCTTTATGATTTAATTGATTCTAATAATTGAAATAAACGATTCGAAAAATGATCCTTGGACAGTGAAACCTGAAATTTTAGTAACTAGTCAACTTTTTGTAATATTAATACTATAATTATTTTTAACATCGTATATACAGGGTGCGGCATTAGTGCGAGGAAGTCCAATTACTCACTTGTCATGAGATATATACGAAAACACATTCTTTAAATAAAAGTTAAGCCATATAATATATAGGACCATATTTTGAAAATATATTTTAATATTGGCGGGATGAACGTAACTTGTCTTTTTTTATATATAACACCCTGTATATTACCACATTTTTTTATTCCCTTCGATTTTCTTGTTACTGTGTGTTATGTTATGATGATGTATTCCAATGTTACGACGTAATTTAAATTATATGAGCAATTTTTTATTAATTTCCGCCTAGTAGCATCAAAATCCTTTTTCCATTGTATACATTATAGATTTGGCATTGTAATAGGGCATGTCCAAACTATTTTGACAAGAGCCCGGTGGTAGCACGTTCAGAACACGTGGTACTTAATAGTGAGGTTATGCTTATTTATAATCGTGTTTGAGAGATTCAGTTTAGTGTTGGTTTTGCTTCAGTGTACTTTTAAAATTATTTTAATTGTTAAGCTTGCATATTTAATAATACATAATATAGGTTAATAGTTTTGTTTGTTGTTTGATAATTATTGATCGTGTTCATTGTTTATTGCTTTACTACAGGGGTATTGTCAACTGTCAACTGTCGTGGACATGCCCTATACCTTTTCCAATTAGGCAATCCAAAGACCTGTCAAATAAAATTCAATATGGCGACACAGGGCAAACAAATGTGATTTAATATATTGTAGACCCAGTGCCGGATTTAGGGTACTTGCGGCCCTAGGCCAAATTAACCCGAGCGGCCCCCGCCCCGGCCGCCCCTTAGGTGGAAAATTGAAATGTGCCTTATTTCAAGCTCACGTCAAAACAAGTGAGTAGTTGAGATATCTTAAAGATAAACACCAATTGGAAAACATGAATTATTCCACCAAATAAAGGAAAAAAGTTAACATTAATTACGCCCTATTTTCATCTTCCGGTTGGAAGTTGCATTTGGTACCTCATTAAACATGAGACAAAGTTCTGCATGAAAACGCGTGCGAGGGCGAAGAAAATGACCCCAAAAGACCAGAAAAATAGGATTTCAGTCAATATCTCCTAAAATATGGCAGTTAGAGATTTTTGGTTCAAATAAAAATTAAAGTTCAGTTAATTTTCTACAAAAATGGTCCCTATGATTTTTCTCGAAAATTTGACCGGTTTCGAGAAAAACGGCACCAAGCGCACCTCGAATAATGAGCTTCTGTGCTGTATGCCGGAGAGCACAGTCCGTGTATTTACACATCAGCGGGGGGACAAATTATTCAATAACTTTGTGAAAAATGCATATTTTCTCATGATTCAAAATTCATGTGAAAGAAGAATTCTGCTGCTATCATACCCTGTGAATTGAGTGACGCTTGACTCTTTTGGCCATATCGGAACACGGGTCAAACTTTTTGCTCCCGGGCAATTTTGACCTCGCCAGGAATTTGTTCCTATTTTTTTTGTATTGCACTAATTTACTCAAAATTTTCTTGATTATGGGTCCTCATAAGGTCCTTTGTCATCCCTGAAATTTGTATACCCTAATTTTTTTTAATTTTCATTTAATCGTTGTTTATTGAATCCCAAATTTTTGCTGTTTTTGGATCGCGGGGAAATTTTGTGAACAACCATCAATTAAAAATGTATACATGATCCGATTGGTCTCTGTAAAATGAGGTGGCGCCACCTACAATTGGTTTCCACAATCCAAAACATTGAAAACTTGCATATTTCACAAGTCTCAAAATTTCCGGTATTTCAACCCGATTTTTTTGCAGAAAATATTAATGTTGCGAAAAAAATCATACAGACCATTTTTGTAGAAAATGACCTGAACTTCAATTTTTATCTGAACCGAAAATCTCTAACTGCCATATTTTAGGAGATATTGGCTGAAAACCTATTTTCCTGGTCTTTTGGGGCCATTTTCTCCGCCCTCGCACGCGTTTTCATGTAGAACTTTGTCTCATGTTTAATGATGTACCAAATGCAACTTCCAACCGGAAGATGAAAACAGGGCGTCATTAATGTTAACTTTGCCTTTTTTTCCTCCTTCATATACTGGACTAAATGGATGCAGGATGCGGATGCTAGCAATAATATAAAATGGCTTATAATTATTATATCGTATCCTTTAACTTCACGATTATGGAATTAAAGTATAAAGCAGATTTCATATTAATACATAACGTTTATTTTTATAATTTTACTTTTTAAAATTGGTACAACATGTTAGTTCTAAAAATAAACATTCACTCACACTGTATGTATTACAGTGAATGTTCACAGTAATGTTCAAATAAATCTAAACGCTCACTTTCCTAGCTTTTTTGGCTGCAAAATCTTTAAAGTCTAATGCTTGAAAAAGCTCAGAATTTGCCACAAAACTAGCCAAACTAGACAATCGAGAATCTTCGTCAGAAGTCGAGTTCCTCAGGTAGTTTTTTAATTCTTTTTAACACGCTGAATGATCTTTCTCCAGATGCATTAGATGTCATCATAAATAGTAGAATGCGCAAAGCCGTGGCCATATTCGGAAATAATGTTGTTAATTGTTTTTCACGAATGAGTTTCAGATACTCCAAAAGTATTCCTTGGAGGCTTGGTAATCTTGGTCTTCTTCATCAAATATACCTTCAACAAAGCCTTTGAACTGTACACACTCTTCTCCAAAGTCACCATCTATGTCGATTTGATACTTTTTAGCCACAATAGAAGCTTTTCCCCTTATATCTTCATTGGAAATTGATGATAAGTTGTTTAAAAACCCAAATTCTTCATTAAGACTGAAATAAACTTCGGACCTTTTATTCAATTCTGAATAAAGCCTGTCAATTACAACATTGAATGTATTTATCTTTAAGTCTTCTTTTCCATCAAAGTGGGGTTCAGGTTCATCTTCTTGATCTTTGCCAGGGAGAGCTTTTCTTTTCTGGCGTCTTTTCATTTCAAGAATATAGGCGGCCCCCCCTTTTGCTTGCGGCCCTAGGCCACGGCCTAGTTGGCCTAGTGGTAAATCCGGCACTGTGTAGACCGTGGATTTTATGGTATACATAAGTGTTTATTTTGGAGAAAGGTGCTTTTATTTTGCTTTGGTGTTTCTATACTGATAATATACAATAAAAAGTTCAGTTTTATAAAACTTTTAAGCTGGGTATATCAATTTAGGACCAGCTTTTGGTTGTGTACCTATATAAGAACATCATTTTTTTTGTTAGTGGTTTTTAGACTATCAAGAATTATTATTTAATATTTACGGGTAAGTACACACTGACTAAAACATATGCAATATTATAATGAAAGTGAAACTCTTATGAAATTGCTGGCATTAAAATTTCACTTGCTTAAATTGGAAGATATCACGTGCAGTATTTAACTTTTATGCTTACGGATTTCAGGAGTGAAACACCTACTTCAAAATGCCAACAACTTGTATTGTAGTCGGTTGTGGGAGCCGTTCAAACCGAGACCAAGTTACCTTTTTTAAGGTCCCAGCTGTTTTAAAGAACACATTTTTGGTGCACAAGAATGAATTAAGTAAGAAGCGTAGAGAAATGTGGTTAGCAGCAATCAATAGAGATGATTTGACAGAATCAAAAATCAAATATCAGGCTGTAGTTTTGTTCAATAACAATATTTATAAAAACTAAGAAAAGTGATATATTCTAAATAAAAAATACTAATCAAATGAACAATATACTAAACACTATAATATACTAAATTGAAGCAAAATATACTAATAAAGTCTTGAGCACTGTTTATGACTAAATAGACAATACAAAACTAACCTATCTGTCTAAATTGTTTGCCCTGCCGGCCATATTGGGTCACGTGATCTGGATTGCCTAATTAAGAACCTGACTTAAATCACACACTCAAAAAATGTATCTTTCAAACGAAAATTTATTGTAAAGGAAAGTATGCTCAGTTCAATGTTGATAAAAGATTTGTAAGGCATGTTGTTATCATGTAGAATAGTCAAGCAGCCCACTTAAAACACTGAGATCTTGTGATTGTATGGGAATGCCTGAAAACTAGATCCATCCCTAGTTCCATGAAACTTGGAAAAGGTGTGTTCTTTGTATGACGTAGGATTTTTCGAAATTCTACTCCCAAATGGGTGAAAAGCGGGGGCGAAGTTTGTATGGAACAACGTGATTCTGTAGAAAGTAATTTTGGGGATGATTTGCATCAAAGTTGATTAATGCTTTCGATTTAAATTATCTTGAAACCTACTCAAAAGCAATGCAATACTGATATGCACCCACTTAACTTTTTCAAATTCTTAAAATATCCTAAATTGAAATCAGAATAAGACGAATTACTATACAAAGTAATAAATCTGGTAAAAATTACTTATAATTCTTTTTTCACTTGGGTAAAAATAAATGATAAAATAAAAATATAATGTTAACAGTCTTACCTCCCAAATTTTGTTGTTTATCATATCGGGCATAATCTTGAATCCAACAATAAGTCCACCGAAAACTAAAATAGTACCAGCAGCGCCCAAAATGATCAAAACTTTGTTGGATAAATTAAAACCAACGAAATTAATCATATTGAATATATTGTAAATTTCAACGTAATTTCCAAATATCGAATAAAATGGTCAGTTCTGTTGTCGCCAATAACTTAACTCACGGACATTTTCATTATAAATACGCAAATTTTAGCGTTACCGGAGCACAATATAATTATATTTTTTTATGCCTACAGTCGTACAAATGACACGGTAACAATTGGTATTATAATATCCTTGTAGGTACTTGCCTACGATTTGTACGAATTATTAAAATAATGTAATTACAGATTTTATTACAGATAAAACTTAATGTTTCCATACATGGAATTATGATGTTCAGATAATGTTTATCTAAGGTCATTTGGAATGTACTGCGCGTTTTTTGGAATTCTGGCTTGTATTTGGATATTTCCGGTACCGATTCTGACTAAATTCTGATGAAAGATTGACCCAGTATGACCCTCACTGAGACCTAAAAGATCTGCTATTAATTGTGCCCCCTTACTTCTAATTTTAGTTCCTAAGGAGACACTGGCGGATCTGAGGGGGGGCCATGGCTCCCCCCCTTGATATTGGTTCAACAACCAGAGTCTGGATATGCAACTAAACCTTTGATTGGTTTTCAACAAGAATGAAACACACGTTATATGTTTTACAAACCAAAATTATTCGTTGTATTGATTCTCAAACACTCAAACATCCCAAATCCACATGTTTTTAAATTTCATACGAGACGTTCATCATCCAATATAACTATGAAACAAAAAATATCCTTCTATGCCATGCGAATGTGCAAAACACAGGCGGCTAAATCAAAGGGCGGCAAAGCAGATAACGATAAAGGGAAAATAATTATTTTCGGGGACTGTGCTCTTAGTAAAAGGCATCTTAGCGGTAAGCCGTGAACGGTGGCGGTGAGCGGTAAGAATCAAAAACAAAGGAGTAAGTAGAAAATACTTGTTTTTTGTCGGAAACCGCACATATAATAAAAACTGATTATATTCCACTTGTTTTTGAAAGAAAGGGTCATTTCAAATTTGTTGCTCAAACAAGATATAATTTCAAACAGTGACCAAAGACATATCTTTCTGAACAATAATTTTATCAAGTTTTTGTTCCAGTTGTTTTATTTTGAGAGTTTATTATTTATTAGAATTGTGGAATTTTGTTTTTGCTTGTTTCGCCATATTTTGTTCAATCTTATTTATATTATTGTTCACTGGTTTCAGTAGTTTCAAATAAAGAAAATATATATTTATATATAATTCATTTCTATGGATTTTATTACTTTGGTTACAAATTTCCATTAATTCATGCCCCCCCTGAAAAACTCCCTAGATCCGCCAGTGTAAGGAGAGCCTTAGAGATTAGTAGCTAATTTTAGTCCTATTTCCTGGAGGAATATCTGCAGGCTTCAACTTAAGTAGATATCCCTCGTCTTCTATCCGGTAGTTTCCTATATGTGTTGTGCCCTAGGATTTTGAATAGCTGCGCAATTTGCAATATGTGGATGGAGACATCTTCTTCCACGCCACAGAATCTACATTCTTCTTCCTCCACTATCTTGAGCTTTTTCCTTTACTTTACCCATTCAGGCGACAATGTCCCGTTTATAGAATCCCTGTTAAAACTCAGGTGCAGTTTTACTTTGACTTATGCATTCATTGCAGAATATTTGATTGACTAATCCCTATACCCAGTGGCGGATTCAAGACATATTGGAGGCCCTATAGGCAAGGATTCTCGAGCGGCCCCTACAACCGGGATGTATTTTCTAAAATTTATCCGAAAATGGCAAGTTTTTAGATTTTTTAAGGGCTATTTTGAAACAAATTAAAACTCAAAAACCAACAGGAAAATTAATTTCCGGTTGACTTTCTTTGACATAATATTTTCATGGATGTTTTAAAATCACAAGTTTGTAGCCTATCCAGTTAAGAAGATAAATTCTTTAAGATTAATATTAGATTATTTTGATATGTGAAGTGAAACAACGGAAAAAGCGGCTTTTTCACTCTATGCGGGTGAAAAGTCCACAACTTTTACTCTTAGAAGTGAAAACGTCAATCTTTTCAATTTAGAGGGGTTGAAACGGTTTTTACGGTTTATCTCGTAAACTATTGGTCTCAAAAGGAAAATTTAGCAAAAAATTTTATTGCAAATTATATTATCTACAGCTTTTGTTATAAGAGAGAATGTCTACAATGTCTACAATCCCTTGAAATACTAGGCAAAGAAAACAGAGTCATTTTGACCTGGGTGCCGGCGCATCGAGTAGTGATGAGCAAAGCAAGACCAAGACCAAGACTCGAACAGACTCGCTCTTGGTCTTGGTCTTGCTTATTCAGTCTTGGTCTTGGTCTTGCTCAAATCTGTCTGGTCTCGGTCTTGGTCTTGGTCTTGGTCTTGCTGTATTTTGTTTGGTCTTGGTTTTAGTCTTGGTCTTGCCATAATTTCTTAACGAACATCTTTCAAAACATTTTTAAACCTAAATTTACTATCTTTAAATTGAAAAAAGTTCATTAAAACATTATGTAGGTACTCTTCGAACATTTTTGTAGATCCTTTTTTTTAACAGTGATTTCTTTGCATATGTTGCATATGTTGACGCTGTTACAAATATTTTATCTCATATAGTTACTGTGAAAAATAATTTTTGGTTGAGTTTTGCGTATTTAGTCTTGGTCTTGCATAGACTGTCTTGGTATTAGTCTTGTTCTTGTTCATTCTGTCTTGGTCTTGGTCTTGCGAGTCGAAGAATGGTTTTGGTCACGGTCTTGGTCTTGCTTTTTCGCAAGACCAAGACCAAGACCTATTTTGCTCATCACTAGCATCGAGGAGTGGAGGACAATGAGGAGGCCGATACTCTGACAAAAAAGGGATCAGAGACTTTATTTATCAGACCTGAACCATTTTTTGGCATTTCGGAAAGCACTGCTAGATCAGCCATAGCTACCTGGGCGGAGAGGAAAACCTACACGTGCTGGCCCACAAAAGGGAGCTAGTTCATTTGCTATATTTCATTTCCTTGCTTTCCAGAGTGTCCTGGAATTGGTTCCTAAGGATGCAAAAATGTATTTCTCTTAAATTAACCCAAAATTATAATAAGGAGACAAGTGATTATTGCTCGAAAATAATAATAAGTATATGAATTTATTTATATAATTTACAATTCATAAACGTCCCAATATGTTCAGTAATGATGTCCACCCTGTTGATTATAAAGATTATTAATTTATTAACCTTAATTATATCAATAAAAACAACCCCTTACTTTAACTTGGTTAATGGATCTAAGTAAATATTAACTTAATTTAATGTTTTGATTGTTACTTTTGAAAAAGATAATTTCATTAATTATTTATGGAACATTATGGTAGGTACTTTAATTAATGGATTATCGATTGAATGAAAAAATATTGATCTCTTAGTAAATATGTTCAAGAATTAATAAGTATAAGATAATTAAATAATCAAAAATAAATATAAATCGAGATATGAAACACATGAAAAATATATAGTACCTAACACATACACTGACCGCCCAAAAAATCTGACAACCAAAATTTGTCACATTTACAAAAGCGGTTATCCCTTGATCCTTGATAAAGTAAAGGATAATGGTAAAGGGAAAGCCATTAATTTGAAATTCAAAAATTTAACGGGTAAAGTGCCTGGTGGAACTAAGTCGAAATAAAGATAAAAAAAGAAGAATTCATGTCATAAGTTAACCTCACTTAATTGATACAATTAAAAGTCAAAACTAACTCCTAAATAAAAACAAAAATCTGTAAATTTTATGATTTTGCTTGTTAATTATCAATGCCTGTGAAAAAAAAGTTTTACAATTATAATGAATAATTTTTATTGAAGTTTACTGGAGAAACAAAATGTTCCCAAGGTATCAAAATGCATTCAAAAAGGGCTCTACAGGCATCTATCGGTATATTACCGATGGTCCCACCGTAACAGATGTAGAGAGATTCCCTAAAGATGCTAGGGTTGTAATTTGTGGGGGAGGTGTTATGGGAGCTTCTGTAGCTTATCATTTAGCAAAGCTCGGATGGGGAAAAGACACTGTGCTGATTGAACAAAGTAGGTAAGAAAAATAATTGTTATTCTAAATATGTAGGTAATGTTTATAGGAATACGGATACATTATGTACCTATACTATGTATTTTTAGAATCGGAGGTGGAACAACTTGGCACGCTTCAGGATTAATTGGTGTTTTTAAGCCAAGTTTAG